>CAUYRH010069314.1:0-13512 GCA_963574655.1 Perodicticus potto | reverse complement strand
AGCAGACCTCGGCTGGACCTCAGAGAGGGAGCAGGAGAGTTTGCTCCCCTCCTGGGTCCTCTTGCCTGGAGGTTTGGTTCTTCCTCTACTTATAATTCTTTCCTGTAAATAAATCCTAACTTACCACCACTATTGTGGTCCATCGATTCCTTCTTCAAATCGCCTAGACCAAGAGCCTGAAATTCCGGCATCACTAATGCCGTGACCCTTTAATACAGTACCTGTGGGTTGCAACCCACAGGTTGAGAACCGCTGTCCTAGGACATAAACCTCAACAGAATCAGAAGAATTGAAATTTTACCCTGTATCTTCTCAGATCACAAGGCACTAAAGGTAGAACTTAACCCCAACAAAAATGTTCAACCATACACAAAGGCATGGAAATTAAACAACTTTATGCTGAATGACAGCTGGGTGCAGGAAGAAATAAAAGAGGTTATCATTAACTTCCTTGAACACAACAACAAAGAAGACACAAGCTACCAAAACCCGTGGGATATAGCAAAAGCAGTCCTGAGAGGAAAATTTATTGCTTTAGATGCCTACATTCAAAAAACAGAAAGAGAGGGCGGTGCCTGTGGCTCATTGAGTAGGGCGCTGGCACCATATACCGAAGGTGGCGGGTTCAAAGTAGGCCTCGGCCGAACTGCAAAACAGAAAAATAGCCAGGCGTTGTGGCAGGCGCCTGTAGTCCCAGCTACTCAGGAGGCTGAGGCAAGAGAATTGCCTAAGCTCAGGAGCTGGAGGTTGCTGTGAGCTGTGTGATGCCACGGCACTCTACTGAGGGCAATAAAGTGAGACTCTCTCTCTACAAAAAAAAAACAAAAAACAAAACAGAAAGCGCATCAACAAACTCACAAGCCATCTTATGAATTTGGAAAAAGAACAATCTTAGCCGGGCATTGTGCCAGGTGCCTGTTGTCCCAGCTACTCGGGAGGCTGAGGCAAGAGAATCACCTAAGCCCACGAGTTGGAGGTTGCTGTGAGCTGTGTGATGCCAAGGCGTCGCTACAAAAAAAAAAAAAAAAAAATAACGAATATGTAAAGTATAAGCCTAAACCCAGAAGAAAAGAAATATCCAAAATTAAATCAGATATTAATGAAACTTAAAACAAAAGAATCATTCAGAAAATTAATGAAACAAGGAGTTGGTTTTCTGAAAAAATAAATAAAAATAGATAAACCTTTGGCCAGACTAACTAGAAATAGAAAAGCAAAATCTCTAGTAACCTCAATCAGAAATGATAAAGGGGAAATAACAACAGATATCACAGAGATACAAGAGATTATCTCTGAATACTGCAAGAAACTTTATGCCCAGAAATTTGACAATGTGAAGGAAATGGATCAATATTTGGAATCACACCCTCTCCTAAACAGACTGATTTCAACCACTGAGATCAAAGAAACAATAAAAAAATCTCCCAACAAAAAAAGGCCCTGGTCTGGATGGCTTTACACCAGAATTCTATCAAACCTTCAAAGAAGAGCTTATTCTCATACTGCATAAATTATTCCAAAAAACTGAGAAGGAAGGAATCTTTCCCAACACATTCTATGAAACAAACATCACCCTGATACCGAAATCAGGAAAAGATCCAACTAAAAAGGAAAATTTCAGACCAATTTCACTAATGAATGTAGATGCAAAAATTCTCAACAAAATCCTAGCCAATAGATTACAGCTTATCATCAAAAAAGGTCATACATCATGATCAAGCAGGTTTCATCACAGGGATGCAAGGCTGGTTTAACATATGTAAACATATGCAAGTTCCTGAACATTATTCATCACATCAACAGAAGCAAAAACAAAGACCATTATGATCCTCTCAATAGATGCAGAAAAAGCACTCAGTACAATCCAGCATTCTTTCTAATTAGAACACTGAAGAGTATAGGCATAGGTGGCACATTTCTTAAACTGATGGAAGCGATTTATGACAAATCCACAGCTAATATTTTACTGAATGGAGTAAAACTAAAAGCTTTTCCACTTAGACCTGGAACCAGATAAGGTTATCCTCTATCGCCACTACTATTCAACATAATGCTGGAAGTTCTAGCCAATAGGATTAGGCAAGACAAGGAAATAAAAGGACATCCAAATGAGAGCAGAAGAGGTCAAACTCTCCCTCTTTGCTGACAATATGATTTTCTATCGAGAGAACCCCAAAGAATCAACCACAACACTCCTGGAAGTCATCAAAAAATACAGTAATGTCTCAGGATACACAATCAATGTCCACAAGTCAGTAGCCTTTGTACATGCCAATAACGGCCAAGATGAGAGACTAATTAAGGACACAATTTCCTTCACCATAGCTTCAAATGGTGGAACACCTAGGAATATACCTAACAAAAGAGGACCTCTATAAAGAAAATTATGAAACCCTAAGAAAAGAAGTAACAAAAATATTAACGAATGGAAGAATTTACCATCTTCCTGGCTGGGAATAATCAACGTTGTTAAAATAGTTCCCAAAACAATCTACAGATTCAATGCCATCCCTATTAAAATACCAACATCGTACTTTAAAGACTTGTAAAAAAAACAATTCTTCGTTTTGTATAGAACCAGAAAAAAAAATAAAATCGTACTGCTAAGGCAGTTCTTAGTAATAAAAACAAAGCCGGGGGCATCACCCCACCAGACTTTAGGCTATACTACAAGGCCAAGGTGGTCAAGACAGCATGGTACTGCCACAAAAACAGACAGACATTTGGAATCGAATAGAAAACCAGGAAATGAAATTAACATCTTACAACCACCTTTGATAAATCAAACAAGAACATACACTGGGGGAAAGACTCCCTATTCAATAAATGGTGCTGGGAGAACTGGATATCCAGATGTAAAAGACTGAAACTGGACCCACACCTTTTTCCACTCACAAAAATTGATTCAAGATGGATAAAAGACCGAAATTTAAGGCATAAAAAGATAAAAGTCCTCAAAGAAAGCATAGGAGAAAGACTTGAAGATAACAGCTTGGGGAAATACTTTTTTTTTTTGAGACAGAGCCTCAAGCTGTCACCCTAGATAGAGTGCCGTGGCATCACAGCTCACAGCAACCTCCAATTCCTGGGCTCAAGCGAGTCTCTTGCCTCCGCCTCCCAAGTAGCTGGGACTACAGGCACCCGCCAGCTCATGTGTATGTGGCTGGCACCTTAGCCTGTTGAGTCACAGGCGCTGAGTCGGGGAAAGACTTTATAAGAAGACTTCCATGGCAATTGCAACAACATCAAAAATAAACAAATGCAACTTAATTAAACCCCAAAAAGATTCTGTTATAGCTAAGGAGACAACAACCAAAACAAATAGACAACCTACACAATGGGAAAGGAAATTTGCATATTTTGAATCAGACAAAAGCTTGATAACTAGGATCTATAGAGAACTCTAATTAATCCACATGAAAAAAAGCCAACCCCATATATCAATGGGCTATACCAGGGGTCCTCAAACTACGGCCAGCGGGCCACATGTGCCCGCCCCCCCCAGGACATTTATCTGGCCCGCCTGGTGTTTTTGCCTCTGCTGCCTGTCCTGTTTAGCAGCAGACTCATCCTGGTGCCGCAAAATCTGTTAGCGGAAAAACCATTGGTTGCATTCCCAAACAAAACATGTGGATTCACTGGAAAAGTTGCAAAAGGAGTTCCAATTTAGATTTAAAGAACTTCATCTTCATGAACAGGACATACAGCTTTTCCATAACCCATTTTCTATTGACATTGAAAATGTGAAGGTCAGTCCCTGAAGTCGCCATCCCAGCCACCCCTCTGCCAGTTGCTCCAGCGCCACCTCAGGCCGGTGTCTCCAGCAGGTGGGAGCCAGGTGCTGACAGGTGCGGCAGGGGCAGCCGAACGCTCCTGTGGCTGCGGCTGCGACTCCAGCTCAGGCTCTGTCCGGCTCCACCTCTGTGACAGAGGCAGCTTCCCGGCTTCTCCATAGGGCTGGCCTGCGGCGCCCAGAGGCTCTAAGAATGTTTCCACTGTTGCTCAGAGGACACACGCAGTGGGATTCAGAATTCCTAGAGAATTGCCTTTGTGAGAAGCTGGAAGTATTTCTTTAAATTCCTTCTCTTAGTTGTTCAAAGAAACATCAAGAAACCATGAACAACATTAGTAATGAAGAGTTTGACTGCCACTTGCTTGGTGAAGGTTTTACTACCAAGGACATTCTGGACCAAAAAAGTCAATGAGGTTTCCTCTTCTGATGATAAGGATGCCTTCTATGTGGCAGACCTCGGGGATGTTCTGAAGAAACACTGAAGCTGGCTAAAAGCTCTTCCTCATGTCACTCCCTTTTATGCAGTCAAATGTAATGACAGTAGAGCCATTGTGAAGACCCTTGCTGCCTTTGGGACAGGATTTGACTGTTCTAGCAAGACTGAAATATAATTGGCGCAAAGTCTCGGGGTGCTTCCAGAGAGGGTTATCTCTGCAAATCCTTGTAAACAAGTGTCTCAAATTAAGTATCCTGCCAATAATGGGGTCCAGATAATGACTTCTGACAGTGAAGTCGAGTTGATGAAAGTTGCCAGAGCACATCCAAAGGCCAAGTTGGTATTGCGGATTCCCACTGATGATTCCAAAGCAGTCTGTCGACTCAGTGTTAAATTTGGTGCCACACTCAAAACCAGCAGACTTCTTTTGGAACAGGCAAAAGAGCTAAATATTGACGTCATTGGTGTCAGCTTCCATGTAGGAAGTGGCTGTACTGATCCTGAGACCTTCGTGCAGCCAATCTCTGATGCCTGCTATGTCTTTGACATGGGAGCTGAGGTTGGTTTTAGCATGTACCTGGCTTGATATTGGTGGCTTTCCTGAATCTGAGAATGTGAAGCTTAAATTTGAAGAGATCACTGGTGTAATCAACCAAGCATTGGACAAGTACTTACCATCAGACTCTGGAGTGAGAATCATTGCTGAGCCAGGCAGATATTATGTTGCATCAGCCTTCACACTTGCAGTTAATATCATTCCCAAAAAAATTGTATTAAAGGAACAGATAGGCTCTGATGATGAAGAGTCCAGTGAACAAACCTTTATGTATTACATCAATGATGGAGTATATGTATCGTTTAATTGCATCCTTTATGATCATGCTCATGTAAAGCCTCTTCTGCAAAAGAGAACTAAACCGGATGAGAAGAACTGTTCATCCAGCATATGGGGACCAACGTGCGATGGCCTTGACTGGATAGTTGAGCGCTGTGACCTGCCAGAAATGCATGTGGGCGTCTTTGAAAATATGGGTGTTTACACTGTAGCTGCTGCTTCTATTTTCAATGGATTACAGAGGCTGACTATCTACTATGTGATGTTAGGACCGACGTGGCAACTTGTGCAGCAAATCCAGAACCCCACCTACCTACCTGAAGTAGAAGAGCAGGATGTTGGCACTCTGCCTGTGTCTTGTGCTTGGGAAAGTGGAATGAAACGTCACCCAGCGACTTGTGCTTCAGCTAGTATTAATGTGTAAATATCATTCTGTAGCTGTTAACTGCGAGTTTAGCTTGAATTAAGGGATTTGGGGGGACCATTTAATTTAATTATTGCTAGTTTTGAAATGTCTTTGTAAGAGTAGGGTTGGCACAGATGCAGCAATATGTTAAGATTAGGAGATGGGGTCACAATTACCTGTGTTTCTATGGAAACTATCTGAATATTTGTTTTATATGGATTTTTATTCACTTTTTAGACATGCTATGAAAGAGCACCCCTCCGCTGCTCAGCAAGCATTAGTAGCTTGTACAGTGGCAGAATGGACCAAAAGCTTAGTGTTGCGACCTGTTTTAAGAATAAAGTATCTTGAAATAAAAAAAAAAAAAGAAAAAAATAAGAAAATGTGGATACAATTTACCAAATGGAACTGGGTGAACTGCAGAATTGACGCTCTGAAAGACGCATTCAAGTCAAGCAGCCTTCCTAATTTCTATGCATCTCTCCCCTCTGAGACATATCCTAATCTCAGGAACCATGCACTTCAAATGGCGACCATCTTTGGCAGCACTTATGTCTGTCAACAGACATTTTCCAGAATGAAACATCTGAAATCTCCAACCAAATCTAGACTGACTGATATACACTTGCATCACTTGTTATGACTAGCAGTGACAAATATGGAACCAGACATTAACCATCTCATTAACCAAAAGCAGGCCCATAGTTCCCATTGAAATACTGGTAAGTTTATTCATTTAACTTAATTTGTTCTTCATTTTAAATATTGTATTTGTTCCCGTTTTGTTTTTTTACTTCAAAATAAGGTATGTGGGGCGGCTCTCATGGCTCAGTGAGTAGGGCGCTGGCCCCATATACCAAGGGTGGCAGGATCAACTTCGGCCCCAGCCCATTGATTTAACTTAATTTGTTCTTCATTTTAAATATTGTATTTGTTCCCGTTTTGTTTTTTTACTTCAAAATAAGATATGTGGGGCGGCTCTCATGGCTCAGTGAGTAGGGCGCTGGCCCCATATACCAAGGGTGGCAGGTTCAACTTCGGCCCCAGCCCAACAGCAACAACAGCAAAATAAATAAATACATAAACAAACAAAAAAACCCAAAATAAGATATGTGCAGTGTGCATAGGAATTTGTTCATATTTTTTTTTAAACTGTAGTTGGGCCCACCAGTGGTCTGAGGGACAGTGTCTCTCTCTCTCTCTCTGTTCCCCTGGCTATAGTGTCATGGCCTCAGCCTACTCACAGCAACCTCACACTCCTAGGCTCAGATTCTCAACAGGCATGTGCTACCACGCCCAGCTAAATTTCCTATTTTTAGTAGAGATGGGGACCTTACTTTGCTCAGGCTGATCTTTAACTCCTAACTTTAAGTGATCCTCCAGCCTCAGCCTTCTAGAGTGCTGGGATTACAGGCACAAGCCACCCACACTGGCCTTGAAGATTCATTTCTTTTTTTTTTTTTTTTTTGTAGAGACAGTCACACTGTATCGCTCTCAGTAGAGTGCTGTGGCATCACACAGCTCCTAGCAACCTCCAACTCCTGGGCTTAGGCGATTCTCTTGCCTCAGCCTCCTGAGTAGCTGGGACTACGGGCGCCCGCCACAATGCCTAGCTATTTTTTTGTTTTGCAGTTTGGCTGAGGGTTTGAACCCGCCAGCTTCGGTATATGGGGCCGATGTCCTACTCACTGAGCCACAGGTGCCGCCCTAAAGAGTCATTTTTAAGACAAAGCACTCTGCACTGCCATTTTCAGCGATAAAAGAAGAAGAAACACCAACCTCCTTCAAAATGTTAATGGCAGCACTTACAACTTTCAATCTTTCTTATTTCTATTAAAAAGCTCAAGTCAAAGCTGGCTGAAGAGTCACCTAGGAGCTTTTTTGTTTTATGAAAACAAGATTCCCAGGCCCAACTCCAGAGCAACTGATTCAAAATCTCTAGGAAACCGGGCCCAGGAACCTGGTATTTTATAAAGCTCCCTAGGAAACCTTGGTGGTTAGCCAAGTTTGGAAAACACTAAATAAACCAAAGTTGGCAAGAGACTAATCCCTCCATCTGAGCATCTGGTTCAATGTTTGACAGTGACCAAGTCTCACTGGTACTGACCTTCTTAGAAAGATGAACGATGCTGTTGGGTCGAACAAGCCTCCGTTTCTTACAGCTCAGTACAGGACGTGTTCGGGCTGCCACACAGGTGCCATCAGATGATGAAGAAACTAGATTCAGTCGTTGCTTTTTATGTAATTGTTCCTCAGCATCAGAGCTGTCACCTGGAATGTGGTCTGCCAAGACAGGCTGCAGACTATGCAAGGAGAAGAAAGAGTATTCACTTCTCAGAAAATACAAAGAAACAAAGCCTCTATTACTGGTCCAACCTCCTCTAACTTGCAAATGCTCATAAACGCAAATGAGCATTACCGAGTAGAAGTAGGTAATCTCCTGGTATCTACTAATCTCAGTGTGTGTGCTTATGTGTAAGGCTCTTGACACACACTACCTATATCATGTCTGAAAAGCAGAGAAGTGTCAGTAAGTGAATAGTTCTCCTATGAAACCTGAATCTTAGAGATGTGTATACATCATTCATGTGTATAGGGATTCCTTAAATCTTCATAAATATACATTTATAAACATAGCCTTTAGGGATTTCATCTGTAGAGCAGAGCAGCTTATGTAAATACTACAGAAGAATTCCTCCAAGACCAAGACCAACAGCAATGATTCACAATTATTATGGGATCCTTTTTTCTCCTAGCCCAGTCCATTTTAGACCACAGCAGGTAAAAGGAAAATACACAAATATATTAATTAAAATATACTTGCTACAGTAGGAAACATGCAAAATACTAGTAAGTGACAAGATTTCTGAATCTAAACCAGGATCAGTGCTGACTAGAGATAACTAGGAATTCCAAAATGCCTTTTACCAGCCCAGTGAGTATAAAGAGTAGAAGGGCTAAACTTACGTATTAATAACTCCATTGACAGGTCTCAGTGCTCCACACGATTTGGTAGACAATGACTCTGAAATATGACCAACAGGGGCACCATGGTTTTCCGGTGGCTGAGAAACAGACTCAATCTGAACAAGGGAAAAGAAAAAGAAAGCACATTACCATCAACATTTACTCAACAGTACCCCTGCTTGAAAAGCAGTACCATTTCATTTGCATGAAGCACCTAACATTTCAGATCACCAACTTGAAAACCAAAACTTAACATGACTAAAGAAAAAGACAATTAGCTTTTGCTTTGGGCAAAGAGTGTTGAGGAACCCAAGAATCTCACACTACCTTCTGACAGGGAAATAATCTTAACAATTCCATGGATTAGAAGCTTAGCAAAAACAATTACACAGTAACAGGAGCCTTCATCTAAATCAAGGAGGATACACTAAACATTAGTAACAAGACAACTAAGAGGAAACTGAAATGCAGTTAATAGCTGTGTAACTCTGTAGTATATGCTGAAAGCTTGTCTTCTAAAAACTATTTTTGGGCAACGCCTGTGGCTCAGTGGGTAGGGCGCTGGCCCTATGTACCGAAGGTGGCGGGTTCAGGCCCGGCCCCGCCCAAACTGCAACAAAAGAAATAGCCGGGCGTTGTGGCGGGCTCCTGTAGTCCCAGCTACTGGGGAAGCTAATGCAAGAGAATTGCCTAAGCCCAAGAGTTGGAGGTTGCTATGAGCTGTGATGCTACAGCACTCTACCCAGGGCGATAAAGTGAAATAAGTAATAGTTATAACAAAATAAATAAATAAATAAATAAAATAAAAACTATAGTTTGTCCAAAAATATACATACTTGTGTGTTAATTCTATTAAGGAGTAACTACTGTCTTAAAGACTATTCATATCAAGTACTTTTTATTTTATTTTGGTTTTTTGTATTTTTTTTATTTTTTCAAATTAACATGAGGGTACAATTTTTAGGTTACTGTTCTCACTTCCAGAGTAAAATTCCACTTGTAGAAGAGCCCCTCACCGAGGGTGTATGTCATACACCCTCACAATGTGCACATCAGGTGAGATCCTGCCTCATGTCCTCTTTCCTGCCAAACATTCTTCCCTTCCCCCTCCACTTCCCTTTACTGCCCAACTGGACTTTATTAGTGTTTTATTGTTCTAATTAACATGTAATTATTTATATGTTGATTTCACGTTAATATGGAGAACACTGGATATTTATTTTTCCATTCTTGTGATACTTTATACTAAGAAGAATGCATTTCAACTCCATCCAGGTAAATGTAAAAGATGTAAAATCTCTCTTTTTAATAGCTGAATAATATTCCATGGTATACATATACCACAGTTTGTTGACCCATTCATGGGTTGATGGGCACTTAGGTTGCTTCCAAAACTTGGCAATTATGAACTGAGCCACAATAAACAGTCTAGTGCAAATACGAATTGCGTTTTTAGAATATAAAAATAAATTACAGAGAGGGAGGAAGAATATGAAAATCATTGAATTCTAATATTCAAAACAAATTGTGTAATTTATTAGGTTCGAAAGGAACGGGTAGCTGCGAGTGCCAATCACATAGCACTTCAGAAGAACAGACAAACAAATCTGCATATCCAGCCACCTCTCAGTGCTGAAAGTTGTAGAAATGTGAAGCAAATGCTGAGGTATGTGCTTCCTTGTATAACAACTGATTTGGGGGTATTATGAAGTTCTGCTTCCTATAACCACTACCAGTACGTTTCAAGGCCCATATCTTGAAGCTGAAATTCTATTCTCTATATTGCTGAATTCCTTCATGATCTTCACATCTGCTCAAGGAGAAACACCAAGGGATGTGCAGACCTAAAAAACAGTTCTAGACAAGTACCAAAAAACGAACAGACTGGGAAGCTATTTTGAAAGTTTTAACACAAACCATCCTAAAAACCTGATCAAAATATATACACAGATAAGTTATGTAGTCATGTTACAATGAGTGAACATTGGGAAAATGTCCCGTCTTCTTTGCTGGATACCCTGTATATTTAGTAATGTATAACGTAGATCCACAGATATCATCAACATTTGCAGTCAATGCAATCACAATTATGATAAATTTGATACACAGATGCATTACCTTAACTCAATACTGATTTCCCTTGGAAAGCAATATAGCATTATAAAGACATTCATATCTTCTGAGAAAATCCATTTCTTCCCCAGGATGAAATGTCCAGCTACCTGCTAAGCTTCCCATTTGATCATCTTGCAGACACTTCAATCTCTACAATTCCATTTTAACCAATCTTAAAAATCTACCCTGAAAGAATAACTCAACAAACACTGCAATACTCAATAATTTATTTATTTATTTATTTATTTTAGAGACTTTATTGCCCTCGATAGAGTGCCATGGTGTCACAGCTCACAGCAGCTTCTAACTCCTGGGCTTAGGTGTTTCTCTTGCCTCAGCCTCCTGAGTAGCTAGGACTACAGGTGACCACCACAACGCCTGGCTATTTTTTTTTGTTGTTGCAATTTGGCCAGGACCAGGTTTGAACCTGCCACCCTCAGTATATGGGGCCGGCACCCTACCCACTGAGCCACAGGCGCCACCCCTACTCAGTAATTTAAATGCTCAACATCTGAGGAAAAGTTATAAATGTGGTATACAAGATCAAAATATTAAAAACCATAAAAGATACCTGTTTTCCCCCTATGCCAGACAAGTATTTAAAGAGAAAAAAAAAGTCTTTTACATAGAAACAGAAACTGTTTTGGAAAAGGGGGTAAATTTAGTATTTAATGTAACTGTAATTAACTAAAAATCTACATATATGACAAGACAGAAAGTATAGCAGGACATTTCTTCATAGCATTTTTATATTTAAAATACCAGATAAATACCTTCTGGAGATTTACTATCCAGGGAGAACCCTGTCAATATGTATATATGACAAAAGACAAGAAAATCAAACCTATTAAGATTCATGGCTCAGCACCTATGGCTCAACGGGCTAAGGCACCAGCCACGTACACCTGAGTTGGTGGGTTCGAATCCAGCCTGGGCCCGCCAAACAACGACAGCTACAACCAAAAAATGGCCGGGCGTTGTGATGGGCGCCTGTAGTCCCAGCTACTTGGGAGGTGGAGGCAAGAGACTCGCTTGGGCCCAGGAAGCCCAGGGTGACAGCTTGAGGCTCTGTCTCAAAAAAAAAAAAAAAAGAAAAGAAAAAGATTCATGATGGCATTAAGTAGCAGATATGTGTGACTTTCAAAGATGTTTCCTTTCAATACAAAAATGCTGTCATTATGTGCTTTTTACTAGCATACTGAAGAATGTCTGCCAATTTTATATTCACTTATATAGCTTTCAGCATTAACTTATGGCAGTTATCTGAATTATGTATCCATATATTCTACAAAGTACCATGCTTACACGATGGGTGATTCTCCCTTTTGAGGACACTTCTCAAGACCAAGTGTCGCCATTCTTCAACAGAATCTCTCAAAACAATTTTCTTTCTTACAGAAAGTTTAAAGAAGTACAAGCATAAGTATTCTCACCACTCATAGCAAACTGTTGCTTATAGCCTGTCTTGTTTTTCTCTTTTTTTTCTTTTGAGACACAGTCTCCTTCTGTTGCCTCGGAATGCATGCTGTGGCATCAGTCTAGCTCAAAAGCAACCTCAAACTTCTGGGGTTATGCAATCCTCCTGCGCCCCCACTCCCCAAATAGCTGGGACTACACTACAGGCACCCACCACATGCTTGGCTACATTTTCCTTTCTTTCTTTCTTTTTTTTTTTTTTGAGACAGAGTCCCACTTTGTTCCCTTTGGTAGAGTGAGCGCTAAGGCGTCACAGCTCACAGCAACCTCAAACTCTTGGGCTTAAGCGATTCTCTTGCCTCAGCCTTCCAAGTAGCTGGGACTACAGGCAACCACCACAATGCCCGGCTATTTTTAGAAATGAAGTCTAGGTGTTGCTGGTGTCAAACCAGCAAGCTCAGGCAATCCATCTTCCTCAGCCTTCCAGAGTGCTAGGATTATAGGTGCCCCCAGCCTACTTTCTTTTTTACTTCTTTTTTTGAGATAGAGTCTTATTACTCCCTTACCCTGGGTAGACACTTTCACATTAACCCTTGCCCTGGTTGCTGTAAGCTATGGCACCCAAGGAAAGTTCATTTCCTTTGGAAAATTAGTAACATTCACATTAAAGATTAATAACATTTATATATTACACATTTGTAAGCATGAAAAGTTTCAGACTTGCCTCAAAGTCCGAGGTCAACCAATCCACCTGCCTCAGCCTCCCAGAGTGCTAGGATTACAGGCATGAGTCATCGTGCCCAGCCATGGCTACATTTTTTTTTTTGATTCCTAGTAGATGGGATCTTGCTTTGCTCAGGCTGGTCTCGAACTGAGCTCAATGGATTCTCCTGTCTTGCTGTCTTATTTTTCATGCTTACAAATGTATAATGTATATTAAAATGTTATTAGTCTTTAATGTGAATGTTACTGATTTTCCAAAGGAAATCTAAACTTTTCTGAAGTAATTCAAACTAAAATTGAAGTCAATAAGCAAAACAAATCTTGTCAGGCACATAAAAGCATGGAAATAAAGAATATAAAAATCAGAAAGCAACTGTCCTAGGATTCCAATCTCCACAATACCATGGAAACACTGGATATTCAGGAGGATCTCCTTAGGTATCTTGGGAAATTCTACAATCAAGCTGAGATCCAAAAGCAGGGAACTTGGGCAAGCATGATCACTCGTTATCAAATACTACGAGTTTAAAATATTAACCCTAGGCTCGGCGCCTGTGGCTCAACGGGCTAAGGCGCCAGCCACGTACACCTGAGCTGGCAGGTTCAAATCCAGCCTGGGCCCGCCAAACAACAATGACGGCTGAAACCAAAAAATGGCCGGGCGTTGTGGCGGGCGCCTGTGGTCCCAGCTACTTGGTAGGCGGAGGCAGGAGACTCGTTTGAGCCCAGGAATTGGAGGTTGCTGTGAGCTGTGATGCCACAGCACTCTACCCAGGGTGACAGCTTGAGGCTCTGTCTCAAAAAATAATAATAATAATAAT
>CAUYRH010069313.1:0-56851 GCA_963574655.1 Perodicticus potto | reverse complement strand
CCGAGCCGATGAAAATATTTTCATCAAAATATGTGTATGAAACCAGCACATTGTACCCCATGAATGCATTAATGTACACAGCTATGATTTAATAAAAAAGAAAGAAAGAAAGAAAGAAGGACCAAGACTTTGCCAGGAGATACTTATTTAAGAACATCATTTTAGAGAAAAACGGAGTGGGAGAAAAAAAGTAAGCCTATGCCTCCAGATACTTCTACATCTTTGAGCTACAAAGGAATTCAGGCTTAAGAAGATTCCTGAACAATCTTTGACATTTGCTCCTTCTCTACAATATAGAAACTTATTTTTGTAATTATAATACACACTGGAGTTCAATAAGGGATAATAGAATCTCATAGTTGAAAATAATATAAACAAATTGAACTCGTACCAGGAAAACAGTAAGTATAAAACAAAGAACAGTCAATAAGGAGAAATTTCTTAGGTTAGATGAGGAGTCAGTTCCCCAAAAGTGAGCAGAAGACTTGCAGCAAATTCAATCCAGCCTCGACAAGCTCAGATATCCAAGGTGGCTAAGGTGGCTGATGCAGCGAGTCTATGCACCGACACCATTCTATGTCATGAGAATAGTAGCACTGTAGTTCTAAATTTGTCTCTTAAATTGCAAGCAGGTTTCTAGGAGAATAAAATGAGCCAAATGTAGGAGTCGGCATCACAGACAGATCAGAACTGATTTCCAGGCTCCAGTTATGGAAGGGATACAATAATAAGCTCAGCTCAAAAAATCAAGGCACAGATACAGTCCTAAGGACTTGAAAATCCTGAGCAGTATAAATAAGAAATGCCCACACAGCTGCTGAGCATAACATTCCTGCTACAACGAGAGGCAGCATTTAGGAATGGACAAGGAAAGCCAGAGTGATAAAGGCTACCATCTGCTGAGGGCCTGCTATGTGCCAAACTTTGCACTGGGTCTGTGTATACATCACCTTTACTCCTAACATTACCACCACTACTCCACGAAACAGTTACTGAGTACTCACAAGGTGCCAAGTATTGTTCTATATGTGTTTTACAGGGATTATCTAATTTACAAGGACTGTATGTGCTAAATACCCACAGAAATCAGAATAAAGAACTGACTAGCCTTCCCCTGATTGAGTAACTTCCTTGCAGGTCACATAGATCAGCAAGTGGCAGGGATTTTAGTTCAGGCATCCTGAGTTTAGAGTCCCAATCACTGCCTCATGTTCTCATTTAACTCCCAAGAGTAGCTCTTGGTATGTGCAATTTACAGTTGATGAAATAGACTCACTGAGTCTACAGTTTTCATAGGCTGTACAGGACCTTTAGGTATCCTCATTTTATAGGCCCAGAAAGGTTTTGCCTTGGGTCATTCATTAAGCAAGTGGCAAGGCCCAGTGAGGTGTGTGTCCTCCTCTCATGCTGAATTTGAGATATCCACATTAAACAGTTTCCTTGTCTACTGCCTCAGTCCCTCAGTCTTTTTCTCTGATTATGTCTTTCCTTTCCTGCCATCTAAAAAATCTAGAATCCAACTTCTGTCATTCTTTTCTTGCCTCTCTTTTGTTACCGGCAAGTGAATCTCATTACTAGTAACTCCCAATGTAGGAAGATAGTCCCAGAGCCTCCATGATGGAGGTTTCGGGGAGCCAGTAATGGCACGTGAATCTCTAAATTGCTGGTATTAATCAAATGCCTCCTAAATTTCCTCACTTCATTGCTTCCCCACATAACCACATCTGTTCAATGCCAACTTCTTTCCTTGGCACAATTCTTGACACCTGCTGTTCTTAGAATTGCATGATCTAAGACGTAGTAAGTGACTGGTCTGTTATAGAAAAAGAAGTGGCATTTAACCAGGGAAAGGAAAAAGGGACAGGCAGTAGTGAGCTGGCACTAATTCATGAGGCCCCAAATTGGACTTGATGTGGCTGGAAAAAAGCAGGAAGGAAACAGTGCAGAAAGCACAGGAAACAAGTGTCACCATGGGCTTCAGTGTGAATAGATTTAAACCAGCTTCCTGATGTTACAGTTGATGACTTTTGTCATCAGTATCATTTCTCAGTGTGTGGACCATGAAGCATCAGACAAGGAACAAGTCCGCTATAGGAAGTTCAAGGTCCTGCAGTGGAAATACTCGCACCGTTTCACAAGTAATGTGCTGGGTGCTCTATACACATGACCTGATTTCATCTTCACAAGACGACTTCCGTGTGGTTCCTAAATACAAACGAAACAAAAAGCTATGCACAGAGATGTACCACCCCATCTCTGTCTTACCCCATTGCCATTCTTTTCTTTCTTTCTTTCTTTTTTTTTAAGATAGTCTCATTCTGTTGCCCAGGCTAGAGTGCCGTGTCACAGTAACCTGAAGCTTGAAAATCATTTTTCAAACCATATGAAATTTATTATACATTTTTGTTTTCAAGAGATAGATTGACTTGGGACAATTTAAGTAAAAAGGACATTTGTCAGCAAGAATCAGGAGAGTTCACAGAAGTGAAGTGAAAGTTGTGAAAGTGAAGTGAAAACTTGATGAGCTTGGCTTAGAGAGGAAAAGACCAGGCAGCTCAGGGACTCTGGGAAGGAGACAACACCTAACACACCTGAAAGGCAGACAGCAGAGGAATAAAGAAAACCCACCGTCCTCCATTCCCACGCCCTTCCCGGAATGTGAGAAGGGACCTCTCCACGTGGGAAGGGACCTCTGCCGGCACATGATAGGTACTCAACAAGAGTTTTCCAGTTGCTCCATTCACAGCCCCTCCACACGGACTCCAAGGATCCTGACCTGATTGACAAGAAAAGGGCAGGGAACCTAGATTTATAGTTCCACCGACACAGCACACACAGGAGGAAAGATTATTCCCTCCCCAAAAGCTAAAACATATTATCACAGGAAGGGGAAATAGATTCTGAGTGGGTTAAAAACAATTATGCAGCATATGATGGCATACTCTAGGATCAGTTTTTTCTCAAATGGTTTGCCAATTATTCACACATCATGTATTTATTCATCTTTCCTATATTGAGTATTTCATTCAAACATAGGTTACATTGCTACACTCAGCTACATTTATACTGAGTGCTGTATTTTATTCTGTAGACCTGAAACTCTATGTTTACAACACTACATTTCACTACTATTTAAAACAGAGTTTTCCTGTCATCTTTTAGAAACCATAAAGAAATTAAATAGGCTGATCCTTGTGCTACTAACTTGGTTTCATTTACTGAAAATATGTTTCTAGTTTTAATGGTCTTATTTTTTGACGTGTAAACATCTTGCATTTTTCTCTAGAACTAAAAGTATGTTTGCTTAGCAGTGGATCCCACTCTATTTTTTCTTCAGGTATGATCCAGCCAGAAATTAATCATAAGATGAATTTTTTTGTTTTCTTCTATGAATTTTTCTCAATCTTCTTTATCTGAGTTCATGTTAGGAGATATAAAGCCCCGGTGCAACCAAGGAGGACAACCGTAGCAATATGTACCCCTCATTTTCTTTAGCAACCAAGGATGCCCCTTTTGCTTAATAGCCAACTAATTTTATGTGATCGCCTATTCTATGTTTTATCTTTTTAATATACAACGTCCATATTTTATTCAGGGACTCTTCTCCTTTGTTACTACTGATAATCTTCAGGGAATAGTTCCACATTGTAACAAATCCACCTTCATTATCATTTGCCATCTCTTACTCTGGACCACTGCTCTGGGCCCATCTGCTGGGCACTTCTCATCATCTCACGACTGCTTCCCAGGATCTCTGTAAGATTTTCTCCAAGCACACAGATCCCAGGATACGGCACCTGACTTAGCACGGCTCAGGCCAAGAGGAAATGACTTAGTTCTTAATAGCTTAGTGCACGCTAGGCTGTGATGTCTGATGTCTACAAGAGGAAATCTTAATAGCTTAGTGCATGCTAGGCTGTGATGTCTGATGTCTACTAAAATTTTGAGAACAGTGCAAGGACAAGGAAAATTTAAAGCTAGATATTATTTAATACATAGCACAACTCCTAGAATCCTTATGTAGAGGAGTGTGTTCCCTTCTCACTATACGTAGCTATGGTTCAAGTGCTGGTTTCCCTCCTCTTTGAGAGCTTTATTTTTCCTTTTTGCCTCTTGAGTCCAAGATCTTACTCCCTTTAGCCACAGAGAAATGAAAAAGCAAAGCCACTCCTCTCCCCTAATCCAAGGCTCATATTTCTTCACTGGGATGAGTCACAGTAAGAATATACCCCTCCCACTATGCCAGGATCCAAACAAGGCCACTGGAGAGTACACTTCTCCACCTGTGTCGGACACTGAATGCTTTAATCCCTGATGAAATACACAAATCATTGTTACACCTCCACCTGAAGGAAACGTCAGGCCTGCCTGCTGCCTGTTGGGAGGAATCGGTTCTTGTAACAATCTAATGACAATGTCTAAGCCAACATAGTTTCCAAGAAAAAATAGTGATTTTTCTGGAAATTCCCAGACTAAATCTGCATGAAAAAATACAATGTCTCTTCTTTGCAAGGATGCAGTCCTCTAATGATACTCCCAATTTGTGTTCCTGATGGACCATTTTATATCCCAATCTGAAATCTTCAGCAAGATTTGACTTTCCTGAAGATGGTGATGAGTAGGACTAAATGTTTCACCAATGAGCTGAGGCTAAGGATACAGCCCAAGAGGGCACAACAAACCTCACAGTCCCTGATGAAGCAGGAAGAGAAATGTAGGAGGAAACCTGGTGAGCACCAGGCTAAAAGTCCATGCTGGCAAACGGTCCTTTCAGCAGCAAGACCAGTCAGAGAGAAGGAGCAGCATTGGCAGCAAAGGCAGGTTTCTGTTATCTCTGTTGTAAAAAGACTTATCCTTGGTCCACAAAAGATTTTGACTGGAGTAATGATTCAGAATGCTGTAGGGATGAAGAGAGGACTTTGATTTATTTCCTTGCTGGCACTGACTTTCCTGACTTCCTTTGGAAACAAAGTATGGCAACAATAGCTTTCTCTCCTGGAACAGTCTACAGGAAACACAGGAACCCTCACTGTCACAGGCCACATTTCAGGTTTTCATCATTTATAAGCTGGTGGCTGTAACTCTGGGAAAGCCATTTCATCTTTCCATATACCAGCTGCAAAACAGCACGCGCAGTCAAATGAGGACTGGGGTGTGTTTCTACAGTTTTCAAGATGGATGACTTTGGAAGTATTGACAAAAGTGAGCTCCTGACTGGGGATGGATACAGGTGGCAAGAGGAAGAAGCAATGGGACCCCTCTTACAAATCAGTAGCCTCCAGCTGCCGGATAATCTTACCTTCATTACCCTTACAGTTGATTCTTTTTACACTTTTGGTAAAAGTTTTTAAATGAGCTCCAGTATGATCCATTTGACAACAGTTAATGATTTACTGCATGAAGGAACTACTTCAAATTGTGGCAAGATCTGACCTCTAGTGGTTGGAAAATTGCAATACTGTTTGTTATTAAATTCTTGAACTTTACAAGAATTTTCAATGGTTGGGCGACCTCTACTGTCATATTAGTCCTGTCTCAGACTATCCAGCTAAAAAGGACTGCAGAAATCAGCTGATCTGTCTTTGTTCATAACTTAATCCTCCCCTAAATGCACCTGATTCTTGCGTCAATATCTAACCCCCATGTAAAGAGAGCAGAGCAAAACAAGTTCACAGAATCTTCCTACACCTGATGAAATATTTGTGTGGGTGTGTTTTTGTCTTGTTTTGTTTTAGGCAATATTCTTATTTTTTTATTTTTCTTTTTTCATTTCAGAATCTTATAGAAGTATAGATGTTTTGGCTACATGCATTACTTTTGTGCAATTTGAGTCAAGGTTATACTTGTGTCCATCCTCCAGACAGTGTGCATTATACCCATTAGGTGCAAATTTACCCATCACCTCCTCCCTTCTACCTGTTTGATTTCCATTGAATTTTACTACCATATTTATACATGCATGTTGGTCATTAGTTCCAATTTAAAATTAACCACATGCAATGCTTGTTTTGCCATTCTTGTGATACTTCACTTAGGAAGATGGTCTGCAGTTCCATTCAGGTTGCTACAGAAGGTATTAGTTCACCATTTTTTTAATGGCTGAATATCAATAATACTCCATGGTATACATATACCACATTCTATTAAGCCACTTACATTCTGTTTTGTTTTTTAGAGTGAAAAATTCATTAGCAGCAACTAGAGGGGAAATGGATGGAACCATAAGGTTTGGCAACCATGAAAAGAGATTCTGATATGCCAAGTACAAATCCTAGGGCCAACTCCATCTCCCAAAAGCAAAGGTAGCCAGTAAAATACTGGGGATTCAAATCAATATTCTTTAACTGAAAAGTGAAGAGAAGGCTATCCCAAATCTCAAAGTAATACCTTGATGAACAGAAGACATTTCTGAGAAACTATAAACAAAGCTGCTCCCTTAAACATAAGCAAAATGAAATAAAAGTATAAAAATAATACAAATCTTCTACTACAAAAAAAATATATCAGACAAGAAAGAGACAAAACAAAAACAAGCAAAACTCCACCGGAGGAAAAGAAAAGTCAGGGGGGAAATGCAGGTTCTTTTTGAATGCGTCATTATAGTGAAGAGGTCATTAAGAATACAAACTCAATAAAAAAGACCTCTAAGAGAAATTATAAAATAATTGACAAAGACAAGAGATCATAGAGCTAAGAAAAATTAAGAAACCAAACAACAGTGTTACAGATCTAATCAATGGTAAAGGAGAGGAAAATAGAGCTGAAAATGACATGGAGACTGCTGGCATAATCGTAGAAAATGCAGGATGAAAAGACAGAATGAGTAAAATACACATAAAAGATATAGACAGGAAAAATAATTGTCTAACATTATTACAGTTGGCATCCTTAAAGTAGAGCATAGTGGGAAAATAAAGAAGGAATTCAAAGGTAGATAAAATCTAAGAAAAATTTTCTGAAGGAAAGAACAGTATTCCTGGACTAAAAAAGGCATGATTTATGCCAGGAAAAAATTGACACAGAATGACCTAAATTGAAAAATTTCCTGGTTAAACTGTTAAGCAGTAAGGACATGGAGAGACTCGGGAAATATAACACTCATGAACGCTTTTTAAAACAAAACAAAGGCCAGATGTGGTGGCTCACACCTGTAATCTTTGCACTCTGGGAGGCTGAGGCAGGTGGATTGCCTGTGCTCATCAGTTCGAGACCCAGCCTGAGCCAGAGCGAGACTCCATCTTCAAAAATAGCTGGGTGTTGTGGCAACGCCTATGGTCCCAGTTGCTCCCACTTTTCATTTTGTTGATTATTTTTGTAAGTTAAAATTCTCTTAGATGTTTTTTCTTTAATATTTGTGTCTTCCTTTATATAAAAGAAACACTTTTATCTATTTATGTTAAAAATCTAAATGAACTCATCACAGATTATTATTGATATTAGACTGTCATGTTTGATTAAAACATTGGACTGAGGCAAGGGGATCACTTGAACCCAAGAGTTTGAGGTTGCGGTGAGCTATAATGCCATGGCACTCTACCAAGGGTGACAATGTGACAGACCTTGTCTCAATAAATAAATAAATAAATAAATCTAAAATTGATAAATAATTCAACTGAACAAGAGATGAATATTAATAAAAAAACTCATAAGTGAAAAAGAAAAGCTATGATGAAACGAACTTGTGTGCATACAATTAGGCTTTGTTTGTGTCTGTAAGGTAAAGTTCCAGTTCCAGTTGAGTCTTTCACCCAAGAGATGTGCCATATACCCCTACATTGTGCCCTAAAGGTGAGCGCTTACTGAACTCCTTACCACCTCCCCACTTCTTAGATTTTAATTGATTTTTTCTCTCATGTGGGCCTGTAGTTGTTAATCTGCTGGTTTTAAATTAGTATTAAGTGCATGCAATGCTTGTTTTTCCATTCTATAGATACTCTACTAAGGAGAATGTTCTCCAACTCCATCCAGTCAATACAAAAGATGTAAAATTTCCGTAATTTTTTATGACTGAAGAGTTTCCATGGTATACAGATACCATAGTTTATTAACTCGTTCACAGGTCGATGGTCCCTTGGGTTGGTTCTGCATCTTTGCAATTGTGTATTTAGCTGCTATAAACTTTCAAGTGCACATGTCCTTGTAATAAAATGATATGTTTTTCTTCTGGATAGATATCTGGTAATGGGATTGTAGGATCAAAATGGAGGTTTCCTATTAGTTCTTTGAGTATTCTCCGTACTTCCTTCCAAAAATGCTGTTTTGGTTTGCAGTCCCACTAATAGTGTCTGCTCTCCCAGCTTCTGCAGCTTTTGGACTTTGTGAAATGGACTGTTCTCACTGGGGTTAGGTAGTATCTCAAGGTAGTTTGATTTGCATTTCCCTTATTTTAATCCAAAATAAACTTTTAAAAAGAAACAAAAGAAAAGAAAGGAAAGAAAAAGAAAAGAATAAAAAGAAAAGACAAGAAAGGGCATTTCAGGCTGATTTATGTGGCCAGTCAATGCAGCTACAGGACAAAGACTTAAAATTCCTTTGCAAATCTGCTAATTACCTCGTTCTCTGTACTCCTCAGCCCACCAGGCTGCTGCTCTTGCTCTGAGAATCTATCTGGTCCCCAGTTTGCACTAGGTTCTACAGAAAATGACCTCTGCTATCCCATGGTGCCTGGTTGTGAAGCCAGGTTTGGGATCTCACAGATGATTTTCTGTCATCTTTGACATCATTGGCTTAAAGTGCAAAGCAAAGTATACTGGACTTCCATCCTTATGTGTATTTAATGCTTACATCAGAGCAAATGGTCCTCCAACTTGCTTGCTCAGATTATCCTCCTAAGTATGGCTACCAATTTCATAAATGCGTCATGTCCGAAGACCTATGTGAGTCCCATGCCCAGACCTAGGCCCTTCTTGGAAGAACTGCTCAAGGAGAACATCCTTTGACACAGCACCTTCAAATTAGTTTTCACTAGTGATTGCAAAGAACCTGTCCTCCAGCTCCATGACTGGATCTGTATCCCTTTACTAAGAGGCTTCTCATCCTTTGTTGGCTAGGAAGTAAATAACAAATGTGGATCTCTTTTGGGTTTTTGTTTGTTTTTTTGTTTTGTTTTGTTTTGTTTTTTTGAGACAGAGGCTCATTCTGTAGCCCAGGCTACAGTGCAATGGTGTCAGCCTGGCTCACAGCAACCTCAAACTCCTAGGCTCAAGGGATCCTCTGGAATCAGCCTCCCTAGAAGCCGGGACTCCAGGTGCTTGTCACTGTGCCAGACTAATTTTTCCATTTTGGGTAGAGAAGGAGTATCACTTTTTTTCAGGCTGGTCTTAAACTCCTGAGCTAAAGGGATCCTTGTGTCTCAGCCTCCCAGAATGCTAGGATTATAGGCATGAGTCACCATGCCTGGCCTTCTCTTTTGGTTTCTTAATGTGGTAGCCAAGAAAAGACATTTATCTCAAGAGTAAATTGTGACATTAAGGAAAAAAAAAAAGAAAAGAACTTATGTAGAACACCATGTTTATTTAGTATTACATTTAAGGCCAATCTTATGTAGTTGCAAAAGGAGTATAAAATAATTTGCCATAAATCCTAACAATGTGAAAATAATATAAGAAAACACTAGAGAACAGTGAGGTGAAGAAAGAGTAAGCATGATAATTCTCTCATCTTTTGTGCTGGGGTGGGTGGGGGAGTCAACAAACTAGGCCAAATTTGACCCCACTTCCTGTTGTGATAAATAAAGATTTTTTGGAACACAGCAATAATATTATTCTTTTGCAGATTATCTCTGGCTACAATAACAGAACTTAATGGTTATAACCAAAGTCTTGTACTCCACAAAGCCTAAACTATTTGCTGTCTGATCCTGAATGTTTACTGATCTCTATTTTATAACATCTCTATAATTATGTAATTCATAATTTCTAAAATTTGAGTGTGTCGCTAAAAAAATGAATAATGTCTTTATTAACTGCAGAGGTATCTCCACTGAGGACATTTTTATCCAACCGTACATGTGCATACACGAGCACAGAGAGATGTCACAGAGCATTCATTGGCTGTTAATACTTTTTACTTCTAAATGAGAGATATGGAGTAAGTTTTTGCTTTTTTGTTTGTATATTGACTGAATTCTTTATAGTGATTATGTATATTTTATGAAAACAATAAAGTAATGATTAATTAGTCTTAAAAATAAAAAGGCCAATTTATTTCATCTTCCAGCCAGCTTTCCTGAGAACACTCAATCTGTTAGTTGGGAGCCTATTCGTACTCTTATTCTTGCTCTTCACCTCAAAGTGTTGGTACATAAATGGGAAATGTACTTGGCCAATTTCTGATTCTATAATTGAGAGCTGAGAAGGTTGTTCACTTGGTAGGGCTGGCATCAAATGCAAGTTAAGAAGAATTTGGAACAGTAGAGGGCACCCTCCTCCACGTTTATGGGAATGTAATGCAAAGTCTGCAGCTGCCCAGTCCCGCCACTCCGAAGTTGTGTGAACAGTAGCCAGTCATTGAACACCTGCAGAAATGGGAGTTTCTCCATCTCCCACTCCTTTCCTGTGCCAACCCATCACCCACACTGCAGAGCAGATTATGCCACCCTCCTGCCAGCAACCCTTCTCCCACCGCACTCAGAATAAATTCCAAACTCATCAAGTAAGGCTGACAGGGCCCCACATAATTCTGGGGCTGCCATTTCACACCGTGAACTACAGTATGATTGATAACCCCATGTATGGTAAAGGGAAACTTGCCCTTTCTCCAGAAAGTTTGTTGAAAGATCAATTCACAATTGAGGCAGAATAGGAGAAATGGGTGTTTATTTCTAAATACTAGCATGTGGGGAGAATTACAAGAGTGATTACCTAAATCAGACATTTTTATACATGCCATTTACAAAAAGGAGTGTAGAGTAAAGGCATAATAAATGGTTGTTAGGGAGAATGAATTGGTGGGGGAAACATATTGACTTGTTACTGAACCTGAGAAACAGGTATTGTGTTTAAAAGGATTTAGGCCAGGTCTGTTTTGTGTTCTTGATTTTCTTTCCTATAAAAGGATAACAGAGAGGGAAGGGAAGTCAGTTGCACCCTTTGATTTTTTGATCAGGTTGTCTGGTTTATACAGATAGAGGGAAATCCCCTTCTAATGGGTTGCTAATGTCTACTTGAGGCACTATGGTGAAAACAAGATGGAATAAGTCAGGCCAGAGCCAATATGACACAGCCAGTCAGGTCGTTTTAGGTCCTAAGTGACCTTTACCTCCTGTCTCCCATTCTTATTGTTTTGTAAATTTAGCTCCCAGTCTAAAGATGACTACCTTGATTAATTTAGGTGGATTGATTTAGGAGATTAACTTTTGAATTGGAAATGTTGTAATAGTTCACTGGGTTATGCTGATGATTAGTAACAGTTCATATGGTCTTTACTTTGAACCTTTATGGATAAAACTGTGGTTTTGGGAAATGGAAGAACAAAATAGTCTTGAAGAAGCTACTCTCACTGTTCTCCAGAATCTCTGGCCTTTTGACAAAGTTCAGTGGAGCTATCTCCGTCTCTGCATATTGGGTGATAGGGGCAGGTGGCCAGACTGTCTTTGTCTGGTAACATTTCTGGCAACCACAGAGGGACCCCTAAACTATCTGGTAAGTGCTGTATAAATGCTGTGCTGGGGAACCCTAGTGGTTGCCTGGACAAGCAGGCTTGGGGTGGCAGTGCTCAAACACTCTTAGTAGAGATTTCTCCTGGGAGTCTTCAGGCTCTGTACTCATGCACCTGTCATCACTAATCACTAGGATCCATCTGTTTTATTCTGGTTGTGCACTGAGAAGTTAGATCTCATCCAGTCTGGTTTGATTTTCAAGAAACCTGGTGTTTCTGTATCTAGTCTGTATTATAGGAGCTCATACCTCAATCCCAAATGACAGCCAATTGTGGCATATTCTGTCTGGTCTCATATGGATATCTGTCTATAACTAAAAGGGCAATATTTTACTGTAACTTGGCTGGCTGATGTAACATCTTGACTTTGGAGAAAAATGGCCTTTAAATGGAACCTTGAATTGTTATAATGATGTTACGTTGTTTAAAATAACAAGTCTGGTTAGCCTACTTAGGTTTGTCTTTTTCTTGGTAGAATTTGTGAGTTTCAAAGCAGTACTTAAAACTATATTTACATATCTAATTTAGACGGTATAAGAATGGTTAACCAAAAAATAAAATGATAACTAAAAGCCTAGGTAAACTAAGATAAATAAATTAAGTAATTAAAAGATTAATGATCTGAATAAAAATGTATGTTTAAAAGCCAGCAAATATAAATTCTGCTTCTGTCTGTGTGTCTGCCTATTTGTATGTCTGTGTATGTCATATGGCTATGATATTTCACTATCAAAATATGCAAAAAAGCTCTAATTAATTGGCTTTAAAAAAGAAAGAAAAAGTAAGTGCTTAAAAATTTTATCAGGAAGGCACAAAAGAACTGAAATGCCTTTTTTCCAGGTGACTTTGGCATTCTTTAATAAATAAACTATTAGAACTATTATTAAGGTTCAGATGTTCAAAAATTACAAAACTGCCCCTTCTGTAATATTTCCAAATTTGCTGGATTTGACTGTGAACTTATGTCCTTGATTTTGAGCTTCTGAATGCTGAGGTCTAGATAGGTAGCTGTGGTGAGGTCTAGGGACATGTTCTTGGTAATTAGGTCAGAAGCTACAGGGCATAGATGAGCCCACATGATCCCTTCCCTGCTCCAGCTTTGCCCCCTGGCTAGTCTGGGAGAAACTGAACCCTCTAGTCTTTCTCCTTTCTGTCTTGAATTCCGCACCTGGTAAATAAATTAAGGACCCAGATAGGTCCTGTCCTTTGCAGCTGTCTTTGATATCATATGGCCATGTGAGACTTAGGAGGACAAGGAAAAGGCATCAGGAATGGTGCCTATGTTGTGCGTTCAAACACTTTTCAGTAACTTAAGAGCTTAAAGTCATGTTATATTCCATTAAATGTCTGAGTCATTTGTAAGGTATAATACTTCAGCAGTTCAGATTGTTTTGGAGATGTTTTTCTCTATCAAAGAATAAGATTTTTGCCTTTTAAATCTTCAATTATCAGTTTGGCTAAGTGAATGATTAACTGTACAGTAAACTGTGATTCTGTTTCATGAAAGTGGTTTTTTGGAATAAGAGAGATCAAACAGAAAGAAAAATGGCACTGTGTAAGAAAGGCTCTTGTGTGGTAAACTCTCGTCCTGAAAGAGAATGACAAGTTATTAAGAAAAGTGAAAGGAAGGACAAAACAGAAAGTTTAGCAAGTTTCTCAACTGTTTGTGTGGGTTGAATAGAACTCATAAGAGGGAATTTATGAATTTACACGTGATCTAATTGGCAGTGCTTTATGAAATTTAGTTGCCTATTTCCCTTTAGTTTAAAAATCACACTGCAGGAGGGTTTTTCTACCTTTTTGGTAACTTCCCTGAAAGAAACAATCCCTATATTGTCTGTATTAGGGTTTTGGCTAACTAGAGAAGACTGAACTTTAAAAGGGTTAAGGTCATACCCTTATAACCTCCTGTATTGCTTTTAGAATCTCTTGACTTGTGATCCTACTTGAACAATGTTTTAAGACTTTGATATTTGACAAAACTTCTAAAATCAAAACTCTAAATTCGGTCTTTTTTAATCCCCCATTTTTTTTTTTTCCAATTAGCTTTTAAAATATTAAGATGAACAAAATTCTGAAAAATAAGTATTAGAATTTTTTGGTATGTTAAAACTGTATGTGAAACATTGCAAAATATGAAATGATGTTTAATTTTCTGTGGATTATGTTTGTGTATGTATATGTTCTAATATAAAATATTGATATGTCTTGGTTAATGTTATTAGTAATAATTTTTGATTCATCTCAGAAAGCGTTTTTATAACTGGCTAAATCCAAAATTTGTCCTTCAAGGAAAGTAATGGAAAGGCTGACAGATTCTCTTAATATAATCTTCTGATTGCTTTGAAGATTATATACCATCAGACTGAAAGCAAACTTCCAGGACTTTAATTAGAAAAAAACTAACATGTCCATGAGTATTGTTGACCTAACCTCAAATAGAACAAAAATTAATTACATGAGATTGAACTGATTTTTATGACTTTTTGTTTGAAACATTGCAGATTCTTTCTGTGCTCTGTTTTCCAGAAATCAAGAAAACCCCTTTTTCATCCCTTGAGCTATTTATAGCCTGAAGCAATGTATTTTTTTTTTTTTTGAGACAGAGTATCACTATGTTGCCCTAGGTAGAGAGCTATGGTGTCACAGCTCACAGCAACCTCAAACTCTTAGGCTTAAGCTATTCTCTTGCCTCAGCCTCCCAAGTAGCTGGGACTACAGGCACCCACCACAATGCCCGGCTATTTTTTCAGTTGTGGTTGTCATGATTGTTTGGCTCAGAGGTTAGGTTTGAACTTGCCAGCTCTGATGTATGTGGCTGGTGCCCTAGCCTCTGAGCTACAGGTGGCGAGCCCATTGTATATATTTGTAAACAAAATTTGAAACTTTTTTTTCTCTCTACTTGATTTTGCTAGAATTTGAAAACCATTTGTAAGTATTCTTAATTTCTGAATATATAGTTATTTGCATAAGTTCAATAAGAATCTGTTTTCTTCTATAGGACATAATGAAAGACTCTAGTTATTTTACCAAGGCTTTGACTGGAATGATACTTCAGAGCTGTCCAGACTGCATTAAGGAATTAAAGTTGACTTTATAAGGCCAATAAAAAGCCCATTGGAAAACTGGCCAGATACCTCATCAATAACATTTCTTGACCTGTGGTGAGTAAAGAATGTCACTTTGTTACAGGTCCAGGAACCCCAAGTTGCTTTGGGACCTTGAGAGAAGAGGAATTTACCCAATGCATATAGTTATCTAATGGCACAGATGAAACCTTGCCTTGACTCAAAAAGCTTTCAAGACTAACCTAAGATTCCTTATAAAAGTTTTCAGCAGAGCAATTTTAAAAGAAAGAAAAGCCTATATGGCTAATAATTATTTTTACTGCACTTTATGCAAATTTCAGACCCAGTATACTAAAAATACAGCTTATTTTTAGCAAGTAAATTGATTCTGCTGTGGTTTATCCTTAATAAAATGAGAAATTAGAGAAAGAAAAATATGGTTCAAAAATAAGAAACTATGGTCCTTTATTAAAAACTAGTCTTGTCTGCAGTGCCAGCTCATGAAATGACACATAACTGTTTAACCAAACCAATCTGTTCTTAGGACTAAGAGATGGACCCAAGAATACATAATTATAGTCAGTAGTCAGATTTGCTCCAATTTGATTTTTTCTTCCTACTTCTTAGTCCTGAGATAACATGTTTTCTTTTAATATATAAAATCTTTTAATTTCAAAGTAGACATGGAAAAAAACAAAATTAAAAATATTTATCCGAAAGTACATGTCTCTGACATATTTTGGGATGACTTCCCCAAAAGTAACATTGCAAAAACATGCCGAGAATACTTGTCCTGATCTACAGACTATATGCCAAACAAATAAACAAACAAAAAGTAATTAAAGATTTGTCTCTAAGACTGATGGGAAAGAAACTGCAAAAGCCTTAAGGCTTAACAAAAATCGCTCACCTCACTAACCCAGGTACTTCTAGATAGCCAGGCAGTTCTGGATTTCTCGTTGACTACACTGGAAGGAATCTGTACAGTATTAAACACTATCTGCTATATGTATGTAGAAACCTCAGGAGACATTGAAACCTGAATAAAAAAATTCCCAGTAAATGGTATGGCTGCAACAGGGCCTCACAAGTGGCCCACACCCAACTGATTTTCAGGAATATACACTTGGATTGCCCAGAACTTCAGAAAAGTTCTATAGGAAATCTTAAAGCTAAATATTATTTTAAGAACTGCACTAAGACTGTAAATAAGAATACTAATGTTCTCATTATGCAAATTTTAGCCTTGACCCAGAACTTGTGGATATTTATAGGTGACTGCTAAATGGTTTCATTCTCTTACCCTGGGCATGACCCTGACTTTCTCTGTGTCAATACAAGAAGTCAAATTAGGCATCTGTTTACTTCTTTACCCTGGAGTAGTTTTTAAGATATCTTCTACATTCTGCATTCTAGTAACCAAGGAACTTACTCAACTGGTCTTGGACCCTCTAAAAGCAGATAACCTTTAAGCTGTAAGGTCACACTAGGCCATCCCCTGAGCTACATTATTCCACATCTGAATTACTTGAGAAAAGGGCTCTTGCCCTGCTTCATGAACCCTACATATGTTCCAGCCAGTGACCAGGTTATCCTTAGGAGTTGGAGAGAAAAAACCTGATGACAACTCAAAGGAAAGTGGCATCTGGAATGTCCTGCTCACAACCCCTACAGTGGTGAATTTTTTAGATTATATCTTTACTGCTTCTAGCCTTATCCCCCTGAGAAAACCAAAGAACTTGAGTTGACCGTGGACTGCAAAACTGTGTAGAGACCAAGGTTAAGAGCATCAGTTTGGGGATAGGAAGTATCTTATTCTCAGACATCTGTGTTAATTATTGTGTTTAACGTGGCCCTTGTCTTTTGTTAACTGTGCTGCATGCTGTTCCCAGTGCAACTTTAAACCTATTCCTCACCCAACCAAATAAGTTTGATCCCTGAACAAATGCAGTGAATTGTAGTAATTATTTCCACTTAAACTCTATTTCATCAATATGAAATTTAATAATAGGAGTGGAGAATGCAAGCACATGTGGTGAAAATAAGATGGAGTAAGTCAGGCTAGGGCCAACATGACACAGCTGGTCCCTTGAAGTCCTACATGACCTTGACTTCCTGTCACCCATTCTTACTGTTTTGCAAATTTAGCTCCCACCCTAAAGATGTCTATCTTGAGCACTTTAGGTGGATTAATTTAGGAGATTAACCTTTGAATCACAAATGTTGTAATAGATCATTGTTATGCTGATTATTATTTAAAACAAGAGTTAATAGTCCGATGCAGGGTGGTTCACACCTGTAATCCTGGCACTCTGGGAGGCAGAGGCTGGTGGATTACTTGAGCTCAGTAGTTCCAGACCAGCCTGAGCAAGGGTGAAAACCCTGTCTCTACTAAAAATAGAAAAACTGAGGTAAGATGATCACTTGAGCCCAAGAACTTGAGATTACTGTGAGCTATGATGCCACTGCACTCTTTCAGGGCACCAAAGTGAGAGTCTTGCTCAAAAAAAAAGGAAAGAAAGAAAAGAAAAGAAAGAGTTAACATTGTTACAGGACAAAGAGGGTCTGGCTGTTGCAGGAAGATGAGGCCCAATGGAGATAAAGAGACCTCAAACACCATGTTTACAAGAGGAAGAGCTTTATTCACCAGCCGGGAGCTTACGGCATAGAAGAATTCCAAATGGCCGTGCTCCCTGACTGGCTTGGTTTTTCCCTTTTTATCAACAGCCAAAAAGTTCCACCCCACAGGTACCCTTCCTATTGGCCCCTTTGAATCAAGCTGGAGCTGCTTTTCCAGCCCCTACAGAACTACAGGATTTCACAGAACTTGGAAATTTCCAAGTTCCAGGAAGTTAAGTTTACAAATTCCCAAGAGCTGAGTCACCATGGAAAGGACCCTGCAGGTGTATCCTTGTGGTCTCCTTGAGAAGACCTGTTCTCCTAGACCTCACCCTTCTCCAGTATCCTCTCTCATGGCCACCTGGTACTGTCAGCCAATATGCAGAGATGGGCATAGGTCCACCAAACTTTGTTTGTCAGAAGGCTGGCAATTCTGAAGAGCAGTGAGAGTAGACTCTCCAAGACTGTTCTGTTCTTCCATTTCCAAAGTTACAGTTTTATATATAAAAGTTAAAACAAAGACCACACCAACCCCTATTCCATATATTAATCAGCATAACTCAATGAATGACCTATTACAACATCACAATTCAAAACATAATCTCCTAAATCAATCCACCTAAACTATTCAGGATCGGAATCTTTATTTGTGAGCTAAATTTACAAAACAGTAAGAATGAGAGACAGGGGGTGAAGGTAAAGTAGGACGCTTTCCAGACCAGCTATGTCATGTCTGCCCTAGCCTGAAAGCCTCCATCTTATTCTCACTACATGTGCTTTCAATATGGTCTTTGCTTTGAACTTTTATGGATCAAACTATGATTTTGGAAATAGAAGAACAGAACAGTCTTGGAGAGGCTACTCTCACTGTTCTCCAGAATCCGAACCTTCTGACAAAGTTTGGTGGACCTATCCCAGTCTCTGCATATTGACTGACAGTAACATAAGGGCCTTAATTCAAATTGTTCTTTATGCCAAGGAATTATATTTTGGAGTGAAATTTTCTGAGCTCCTTCACCCAACTACACTGGCATTTAGTAACTATCTAGAATGTATTGACCTCTTTCTCAGTACTGGGCCTTTGCACTTGCAATTTCTGCTTAACTCTTTGCTCTCCCCAGCTCTTTACATTAAGCAATCCTTCCCAATGTTTAAACCAGCTTACCTACCACTTCCTCAGAAAGACCCTCCCTGATGACCCAAAAATGACACCCACATAATTTTCTATCAAGCACTGTGTGTACCTCCGATTGTCAGTGATTGTTTTGTTAGTTTTCATGTGTCTCCCTTATTAGCACCCAATTTCCTTGAAAGCAGAGAGCTTACTTGCCTTCTTCATCATTAAAGCATCAGCATCTAGACCAGTGATTTTTCAACTGGTGTACCCTGAGAGAATCTTAGGTATGCTTTGAAAATTTTTAAAGATCATTCATTAAATTATTTTTGAAAGCAGTTCAAAGCACAGTAAGTATATTCTTTTTAATCACTCTTTTTTTTCTTTGATCAACATAACTTAAGTGTGCTGTAGAAGTTTAACTATAGGTTTGAGTGTGCCATGAGATAAAAAAAAGGTTGACAGACACTGCTCTAGCCCAATGCTTGGCACTTAGTAAATACCCAGTAAATACTTGTTGAATTAATGAATCAATGGGCTTGCAAAAGTGTGAGTATTAGCTGCTCCCTCAAGGCTATTTTTTTTTTAAGATATGAAAATCCTTGTTATTTATTTATTTATTTATTTTTCTTTTGAGACAGAGTCTCACTTTGTCACTCTGGATAGAGTGCTGTGGCATCATAGCTCACAGCAAACTCAAGTCTCTTGGGTTCAAATAATCCCCTTGCCTCAGCCTCCCAAGTGACTAGGACTACTGGTGCCTGCCACAAAGGGGTCTGTCTCTTGCTCAGATTGGTCTAGAACTCCTGAGCTCAGGCAATCCATCTGCCTTGGAGTCCCAGAGTGCTAGGATTACAGGAGTGAGAAAGTCCTTCTTATTGACACAATCATGTCTCTCTTCAAATTCATATGTGGAAGTCCTAACCCCCAGTAGCTCAGTATGCTGCTGTAATTGGAGGTACAGCCTTTAAAGAGATGATTAAGGTTAAATGAGAACATATGGACCTTAATCCAATCCAACTCATGTTCTTTTTTTTCTTTTATTTTTATATATACATGTGTTAATTAGGTTTCCACTTTTTTGCCGTCATCCAACTCATATTCTTTAAGAAGAGAAAATTCAGACATGCAGGAAAGACACCAGGAATGCACAAGCCCAGAGAAAAGACCATGTGAGGACACATCAAAAAGGTGGCTGTCTGCAAGCCAAGGGAAACAACCTTGGAAGAAACCAAACCTTCCTACCCCTTAATCTTGGACATCCAGCCTCCCAAAGTGTGAGGACATCATAACCTTCTGTCATTGAAGCCGCTCACTCTGTGGTATATTTTTGTGGCAACCTGCGGAAACTGATACAGTATTAAATGAAAGTAACAGTACTTGAAAGTAAAATGGTTAGGCACTAATGCTGGATCAAATTGGCTAGTGTGTTCAGGAGATTCCGTAGAGGGAACAGAATTTGAAAAGCTAAACACTGAGGTCAGAAAGGCAGAGGTGACTGTATATCTTGGAGGGATCAGGGCAAAATCAAAATGTGGGATCCCTTGTTCAAAAAGCAGGGGAAAATGCCATTAAAGATACCAAATTATAAAGCCTTTTCTTTGTTCCATGGCTATGGGTTGTATTTTTTTTTAACTTGCTATTTAATCTCAGTCTAAGAAAAATGAACATTTAAAATTAACAGCATAGGGAAGGAGGGAGCCAGGTGGGAAGGTCAGTGTATGAAACACCTTTTGGGGACGGGACATAACTATAAGAAGAAATTTACCTAACAAATACAATCAATGCAACCTGGTTCTTTGTAGCCTCAATGAATCCCCGACAATAAAAATTAAATTAAATTAAATTAAATTAACAGCACGAATTTTACCACTAATTTTTATGTCATACAATGTTAGTTTTAAGAGCAAATATATGACCATTCAACTTGATGCAGAATCATTGAAATTACACCATTTGTATTTTGTAGGTTATACATACATAAGAATTTACTCCTTATCAGAATAGTGCAAATGCTACAAAAACTCAACTATTTTTATTTCACTTCTTATTTTTAGAGAGAGAGGTCTCACTCTCAGTGGCCTGATCATCGGTCACTGCAAACTCAGTTTCCTGGACTCACACGATCCACTTTAGCCTCCCATGTAGTTGGAACTATAGGTGCATGCCACCACATCTGGCTAAATTTTAAAATTTTTTTGTAAAGACAGAGTCTCTATGTTGCCCAGGTTGGTCTCAAAATTCTGGGGTGAAGTGATCCTCCTGCTTTAGCCTTGAAAATTGCCAGGATTACAGGTACGAGCCACCACACCTGGCCTATGTCAGTTCTTGATTTGTGCACATTTACCAATACTCTCAATCTTTAGCTTACTGCTGAGGAAGAAAGGACCACTGAAGGAGAAAAAGGTTTTGGTTGCCTGCATTTCCCTTTCCCTCTGCTTTCCATGATCATTTCAGCCTCAAGGGGTGGCTAACACAGGGAAGTAATACCAGTAAGAAAGGATCCAACAGAGGTCTTTGGTGATCCATGTTTCTCAGAATGCCATTGAACAGAAAACGTGGCCTCTTGGGGCTGACAGACCCCATCTCTTTACTCAGGGGGCGAAGTGACACTTACTTTGTCCTCCCTGGGATGCTCGCGTTCCATGTGTCGGAGAAGGGCACAGGTGAATTCTGTGCTCATGCAGCATTGTGAACACTACTGGCAGAAAGGAAAGGCCGAGGACAAGCAGATCGTGGGCCTCATCTGCTCACGTGCACGCTCCATTGTCCCTCTGGAGTTTACCTACAAAACACAAGAACAGAGATGAAGCTATTCAGAATTTCAAGATGACCTCAGCAGCACAAACCACGAATGGCCCTCCGAATGTTGGTCCCTGTGCAACTGCACAAATCCTAACCCCCTGAAGCCAGCCCTAAAGAAAAGTGAAGCTGTTCTTCAAAGAGCAAAGAGATTAATTGGGCCCCAGACTGACTGTAAGCAAATTCCCAGAGAATAAGCATCCTTCAGGGCCCCTAAAGGTGTCCTGTACAGGAGAGCCAAGGCTCAGTATCCAGCCCTTACAGAACAGAGGCAGCAGTTAATGATCACATGTAAACTAATTTTCTTTATGGTGTGTGTACCTCAGGTTCAGTGGAGTTGTGAGTGAGACTGAGAACGTATGAAGACACAAAACCTTCTTTCTAAGCAAATTATATTTCTGAATTTCCAGATCAACCTTCAAATCTTTGGGAATCCACCTTATTCTAAAATAAAAACTACTCCCACCTGTAAGTACTGGGTGAACACTTGGCTCTTTAACAAGGCAGAAGCCAGTTATGCACTTTGTTGAGACTATGAAAAGACAACAGGGAGGTAACCAGGTACAGCAGGATCCCTGGGCTGGAAGTGAGTGATCTAAAAAAAGAAAATTGTGAATGATCTCAATAAGCTCACTTTCAAACACTGAGTCTCATTTCTCTCTCTTTTGCAAAACAAGAGAGTTGCATTTGATAATCCCCAAGGGCCTATACTGGGCTAAAAATAACCAAAACCAGCAAAACATTGTGACAGAGAAGGCAAAGAGAAAAGAATGACAGCCACATGGAATAACTCGATGGTGAATAATGGGCTAAAGATGCAGTTAGAATTCCATTGTGGGCTGGTTCCTCTCACAGGTATTCCAACCACCGTGGTCTTTACTATCTGACGGTTGCCACGCCAGGAAGCAGCGTGTCTGGCAGTGTCTGTAGCTCTCTACTCCTCCTGCTTGCCTGCCTGGGTAGTGCCCCTACCCTAGCCAAACTTAGCAAATGTCTGACCCTGGGCCAAAAAAGAATCCAAAATTATCTGGGACCCCTCTGATGTTTTTTATCACCACTAGACCTTTTATTAACTCATTCCTGGTATCTGACTACTTTATCTCCAGGAACATTGGTGGTAACAAGGCAAACAAGTGGCAGACAGTTATCTAAGAATGGTCTGGTGGAGTGAGCACTTGCAACCTAGCTCTGGCTTGATACTAGCAAGATAGGTGACCTCAGGTAGGTCTTTTCTTCCTGAAATTACTTGTTTCTGTTATTTCCTCCTTAGTATCTCCTCTTAGGTGACAGCAGCCTGTTTTTCACTTGCATATATATACACATCCTCTGCTAAGAAACCTACTATTTAGGTGGGATTGGCCCCTTTCCCAGATCTACCAGTAGGCTCTTCCAGTCCCAATCCAAGTGGCAGATCCCATCTCTCTGACCACAGTGAGGGACTGCAACTGGGAATAGGATCAGACTACAGCCAATGAGAAGATTCAAAATCGGTAATTGGGCTTCTAAGAGAGAAAGGTTATCTGGTCGTTAGATTCCAGGGCATGGCCTTGTGAATCTTGGAGCTGCTGTAACCATCTTGCTATTTTGAAACAGTCAGCCTTAGAGTAAAGCCAATAAATGCATGAAGAAAAGTAGAACAAATGTAAAAGTGGATTCACCAGGTTTTAGTGACATTTTCTGAGCCTCTGGAGCAAAATGTGCCTAATGCCAAAAATCACCCCTGGATTTAAGCCAATAAATCCCTCTGTTTACTAAGGCTGGCTTAACAGGGATTTTGGCCACTAGCAAGGATAATAATCACAGCTACTATATTTCATCTCTATGAACCTCAATTTCCTCTGCTGGAAAACAGCAATTTTGTGGGCAGTTAATTAGCAGGAGCCAGCATAACAGTACTACCTCCTGCTAGAGTGGCCATAATGCCAAGATAGTAGAAAAGACAATTTTTCCAAATGTCAAGAAATGGTTCCTTCTACACTCACTAAGCATCAACTTTCACAGCATCTTGTACACCTTACAAGACAATCAGTCTTTAATATATAAAATTATCATGACTTGCATATAATTTCCAGCTGAGGGCTCTCTTCTGAGCCTCAGAAACGACATTCAACTGAATATTGGACATCTCGACCTAGATGTTTTGCAGTCATCTCAACCTAGCAGGTCTAAAGCTGAACATGGATCCTCCAACCCACCCTCACTCCCTATCATGTTCCCCAAAGAAATTAATGTTGCCTCTATTTACCCAGCTGCTCGAGCCTAAAACCTGCACATTGCCCTTTCCTCCTCTTTCTTCATAATTGATTCCACCTACAAGACTTGGTAAGTCTGTCTTCAAAATAGCTTTTGTGTTTTCATCTTTCCCTTCAACTCTCCTGCCACTTCTGTATTAGGGCCACCATTATCTCTTGCCCAACCACTGACAAAGATTTCCGAAAGCTCTGAATATGGCTCTCACCTTGTGGTTTTGGGTGCAGTTCCATGCTCTTATCCCTTGGATCCTAGAATTGCTAAGAGCTCTGATGCTACTACTCTTGGGTGACTGCAGGAGCCTTTGTGGTTCATCTTTGCAAATAAACCATCCCTGACCTGTTCTGTTTTCCACTGGGACCCCCGATACTGCACATCCTCCCATGGATACTCCTCTTCCTATAGGTGGGCTCCTCTATTGACTTCTCCTTCCCTCTCCTCCTTTCCTAGACTTCTGCTTTCATAGCCTAGAGAGAAGGAGGGAGAAGGAAACTAAAAGGCCCATGGCAGCAGGGCCAGTTTTGAATTTTAGGAAGCCCTGGGGATTTGTGGAGATAACCATGTTCTGGTCCTGACTTGTTGAGGGCAATCTTTAGAATGTGGTAAGAGGCTCTCTTTGTCCATTGTTTGGGGTGCTATTTGTCAATGCTGGAATAATAGGAAACTATGACAGATCATCCTAGTACCCATGGCCTACTGCTGTAGAAATTAATGAATCTCTTAAATACACAGAGGCTTTGTCACCATTGATCTTTCTAATGCCAGTTGATATTTTCTAATTATTGAATCTCTCACTGAAGTTTTGCCTTGAGTGCTTATGGGTGGGCAATACCCTGGTACCTAACTAGAGGTAAGACAGGTGTGGGATGATGAACAAACGCACCCAATCTGACACAGTGGGTAGCAGCAAATTTTCCACATTTGAGAATTTTATATTTGTGTAGCATGTTACAGTTTAACAAGAGCTTTCGTCCCCCAGTGGCTGACTCATGGTTGAGTAGTCAATAAATGTTTCGTAAATGATTGAATAAATCTAGAGGATCATTTTCTCCTCCTCAAAATAACCCTGGGAAGTAGGCAGAATGGGAATTATCACTCTCACTGTTAAGGGAAGGAAACTGGGGTCCAAAGAAGTGGAGTAAGTTTCCTGAGCCCACATAGCCTGTGACTATAACTGCTCAAACCAAAACCCTGGTGTGTTGGACATGAGTTTGTTTCAATAGGAGACTGACTGACATGCTGTCAGGAAGAGGGAAGGTCTTCTTGAACAGTGGGGGATTAGATCAAGCCCTTAATGTCTTCGAAGTCCTAAGTCTCTATTCCTCGCCTTCCTCAGTAGTCTCAGGGAATGGTAGGGAGCTGCCCTGGGGAGCAGAGGGGTAGGCAGAAGTTCAGACTTCTAACCAGCTGGGAATTGAGCAAAAGGAACAAGATAAAGACCTTTCAGTGCCAAGACTGCACAGACATGTTTGTTGACTTTTTGCTTCATATTGATTACTTCCAACTAGGCTTTGAAGCTAACTTTTTGATAGAAGGACTGCCTGGGGTGGGTGGGGTGTTCACAATTTTGTTGCTGTGGTTCTCCTGGCAACTGCAAACCCTCAGCAGCTCCAGGAAGATGCCTGAATTACACAGAAAGTGGAAGAGAACTACAGAGAAAACAGAGAACTACAAGGAAAGCAAAACAAGAACAACAAGAACCAGAAGGCAAAGCAAGAGAGGCCACAGGGGCAGGGCAACAGCCATCATAGCCATGCCTTGAGGATGTTACAGGTGCCTCTCCTGGAGTCCTTCACAATTGTCCTATATAAATTAAACTAGAAGGTGCCAAAAGGAACCAGAGCCCCAGCTCTCAGTCAAGACTCTTAAAATGTATTTTAAGTGATGGTGTGATCTATGAAAATGTGGATCTGCTCCCTCATTCATAAGTTCTTGTTGTTCTCTGTCACTCTCAGATAAAGTCTGTGTTCCCTGCAGAGCCCATGGATATTGTTGAATTTTTCTCTCTATGCCCAACAACTTTTTTGAATATGGCCTGGATATCTATGCAGGATTCTCCCTCCTTGGCTAATTCCTATTTACCCTGCAGTTAAACTTCAATTTTATTTTCTCTAGGGACACCCCACTGACAATTTTCCTCCCTCATATTGGGTCCAGTGTCCCCTCTGTATCCTCCCAGGGCACCTTTCATAACAACCATACCACTTATGCCTTGAGAGACATGTGTGTCCTTCTTGGCTACATCTCCCACAGGAGAGATGGTCCTGACACTTAGTGTTCATGTAATATTTGTTAATCAAAGAAAAGGGAGAAATAGTCAACATCTCTGAAAGAGCCTTTCTTTTCGTCAGGTAAGGAGGGAAAGGGAAATAACTGTGGGGGTTTAAATGAAGAGATTATTTTTTAAGATGAACAGAAACCCAAAGAAATAAATGCCTCTTAATTTATCGAAAGGTCATTAAGAAGTACATTACCACTTAACAACCGTGCAGTTATAATTGCCTCTGCTGGAATGAGGGCCTTGGTGAAAGAAAGATTAGAGAGTTTTAGAGAAGTCCTTCCTTAAGAATAAAGATGGAGAATCAAAAGCCACTAAAGGTCTGGGTATCTCAGGAAAGTAAACTCAGAAAAGTGAGTGGGCAGGACACCCATGTGGGTCTGACAGAGCAGCCCCTGCTGAAGGAGCTACTCCTTGGCTCCAGCCAATTTCTGTCATTTGCAGGAATGCAACCCGCAGCTGCCAGATCTTCTGAATGTCCCAGAGAATCCCCAAGTCCATGTGTTTGTATGTAAAGTCAATTTGTTTATACTTTTTTATAGTTACTGATCAGGCCAAAAAAACAACTCACATGAGGCCTAGAGACATTTGACCTTTGCACCAAGAAACCTGATCTCCCATGAGTCTGTTTATCTAAATCTGTTGACATCAAACTGTGAGCACCAAAGCTCCAAAGAGATCAATACAAGAGTGACTGAATGAAGACAGAGGTTTATCTGTCTTCACTTATTGGCACATAGCAAGTGGGTGGCCAATAAATATTAATAACTATTGAGTGGGAGGAAGAATAAATGAATAATGAATGCATATCTGAAGTTCAAAATCTCTACCACTAGATGGTGAAATTTGCTTTTTCTACAGAAGTACACATAAAACAATAAAATCTTTATTAAGATGGTTTTATGGACACATCTACGAGCCATGAGTACTCAGCTTGGACATTCCATAAATGTTAATAGCTGTTTTCAGAAGAACTTTGCTATCCCCTTCACTTCTCACCCCAGTCAGCTGTGGATACAGATAAAGTCAGTAGAAGGAGCTGATTTTCTTGATCTGAGTAGAAATACTATGTAGAGGATGAGTACCAGATGATGCATGTATGTGATAGACAAGGAGAAGGCTAAGGATTCAGCAAGCTAACGGCCAAAGAAACCTTTAACCCAGTTGCAATGTATTGTATATTTGATACTGTAATGGTGTTGTGTAGTTTTGTGGAGCCAAAGAAGAGAACAACTATTCTATATTATTCTATCTTGGTTGAGGAGGATGCAGGAAGTCTTCTTGGAGGAGCAGCTCATGGGCTGAATGGACTTTGGAGGAGGAGGAGAAGGAACTCACCAGGGTACAAGGACAAGAAGAACATTGACTCACTCATCATATATCTGCTGATCCCCTATATGTTCCTGGCACTCTGCTGGTTATTGGAGATACAGCAGTGAACAAGACAGAAGAGATCTTTCCTCAAGGAACTCACAATGTCATGCGAGACACATAAAGTAATCAGGAAACGAAATTTGCATTTAAAAATGATAGTTTGTGATCAGGGCTAGGAAGGAGGTGGGATGCTGTAACAGGAAATAGGGGACAAGATCCATATTTTATATGGTGGTCCACAGGCCTGCACGGAGGGATTGTTATTGTGGCTGCAAATGAAGGATGAGAATGTGTTAGTCATATAAGCCAGGTGGGGGAAGAAAGGGCTGAAATGGTAGTGAGAGCCAGGGATACTCCTAGAGGAAGACCTGGGATTTGTGAAACCATCTGTGAAAAAGTGGGAAACTTCCTAGTGTATTTGGGAGACTGTAAAAAGCTCCTGTTATATTCAGATGTATGATGGAAAAGGAGAAATGAATATGGTGGGAGCTGAGGCCAAAGAAATAGGCAGTACACAGGATGGACATTGAGGGATTTTAAACAGGGGACTAAGGAAATAAGATTGCATTTCAGAAATAGGTGCTGAAAGCACTATTCCATTTATATTTCTTACTAAAAAGTGATGATGATCCTGGCAGTCACAAAAAGGGATATTTCCAGCCCCAAAGGGCTTTCCAATGGAGAGTTACATGAAGCCAATTTTCAAAACCCCAATGAATAGCAAGCTACTACACAAAAATTGAGAGAGACCAGTTAAGAACAACCTGCTAACTGAAATTCCCAAGTTTAGTATCATTTCCTTCAGCCTGAGGAGATTGCTTAGCTACTTGGCAGCTGGTGAGTCAAGAGATTTAGATGAAGTCCCTGAAAATAGGGAACTGTCTCATAATTCTTGACTGGGGAAAGCCACAGTACAAAATCTATTAGACTCCTTTGCTCTTCTCATGAACTCATATATGGCAGCTTAAGGAAAGAAGTAAACTTAAGCAGCCATCCCTCAGAGCAGTTTAGTCTTTGGTTTTGCCATTTGACAAATATTTATGAAGTGCCCGTAAAAAGTCAGACACTGTGTAGAAATCAAAAATGCTTAATGGGGTAACAAATTCAAATCTTTAACGGGTGTCAGGAGGAACATGCTCATGATGAAGCAGCCCAGTGTAGGAACAACAGGGAGTGCTGGAAACCAGTGAACTGAAGAATGTGAAGCTCCATGTGGAAGGGTGAAGGGCTGCTCAGCTCCAGTTAAGAGCAGCGATGCCGGAATGTGGGCCCGTTTTGACACTTCATCAGGTATTTCATCTGAAAAATCATTGCACAATGGGCATTATAATTAGGGGAGAAGTTAGGGATGGGAGTATATCGCCTGAATTTTAAAACTGGCAAATATCCAAAAAGTTTTAAACACACTATAGGCCAAGTAAAAAATGTCTGTGGGCGGGATATAATCTAAGGCTCCCCATGGGTGACTGCTGACTGTCACAGAGTCTCAGCCTCTTGGGGCTGTGTGTTGGGAAATAGGACATGTTCATAAATGACCACAATGCAGAACAGAATGGGAAATGTTGCAGGAAGAAGGAATCCAGAGGAGGGAGGGATGACAGAGCAGTGATTCCTAAGGAGGGAGGGAGGGTGTCTCAAAAGCTGTTTCTAAGCACATATTCAGAAACCTGATGACCTCAGTGAGGAAAGGAAGGAGGGGTATCCAAGGATCTCAATAAATTGGACAAGGAAATAACTAAGGAAGTCAGTCCTGAGCATCAGCCTCAATCTCAAGGAGCATTTTCAAGATGCACATGTAGCCTTTGAACCAGGCCTTCATAACAGGAATTCCTTGGATTGAGATAATTTACATGTCAAAATGTCTCTTCAGTCATTTCTCATTCAGGTCCTTCCTTAAGAACCTCTGCTCTAAGGTGGTACCCCCCAAACACTGACTAAAGCAACAAGTATGGCACTTTTGCCCCCTTCTTTTTTCCCCCCAGTTCAAAGAAAGCAGAATTCACAGTTGTCAGGTTCATTCTGCCTCTTCTGTGCCTGTACATGGGATCCCACCCAGGGCCAGGCTTGGTAAAAATGGACTTGTCCATTTGGTGCAGCTGCCATTTTGTTATTCCCACAAAGACACTCTGTGCTGCATCAGTCTGCAGATTGCATTAAAATTGATGGATTACCAAGGCATCTTTCTCTAAACATTATCTAATAAATAATTCCATAACTCTTATGTTAATGTGGGTTATACAGAAAATGCTGCAAAAGGTATATATTGAATTTTCTTGGAACTAAGGATTGAATTGATATTCAACACAGTTACTAAAATCCAGGAAGTTCCCCTATACTTTTCCAATTTATAACTCAAAAATCTCATCAGAACCTCCTCATATGTGCTAACTTCTTTCTTTCTTTTTTGCAGTTTTTGGCCAGGGCTGGGTTTGAACCCACCACCTCAGGTACATGGGGCCAGTGCCCCACTCCTTTGAACCACAGATGCCACCCACTTCTTTCTTTCTTTCTTTCTTTCTTTCTTTCTTTCTTTCTTTCTTTCTTTCTTTCTTTCTTTCTTTCTTTCTTTCTTTCCTTCCTTCCTTCCTTCCTTCCTTCCTTCCTTCCTTCCTTCTTTCTTTCTTTCTCTCTCTTTCTCTCTCTCTCTCTCTCTTTCTTTCGTTCTTTCTCTCTCTCTCTCTCTCTCTCTCTTCTCTCTATCTCTTCCCCCCTCACTCTTTTGCCCCAGGCTAGACTACCATGGTGTCAGCCTACCTCACTGCAACCTCAAACTCCTAGGTTCCAGCCATCCTCCTGTCTCAGCAACTGAAGTAGCTGGGACTATAGTTGGGCTCTGTGATGCCCAGCTAATTTTTTTGATGTTTAGTAAAGATGGGGTCTTGCTTTTGCTTTGGCTGGTCTTGAATACCTGACTCAAGGGATCCTACCACCTTGGCCTCCCAGAGTGCTAGGATTATAGGTGTGACCACTGCGCCCAGCCAACATGTCCTTTTTTAAAGGAAGGAAAGGAAAGTGAAGACATCTGTTCACAGTGCAATTCTCAGGTCGAGACAGGCTCAGCTAAAGTGGAAGGGGAACTGGATTTAGACTGGAAGAATTGCCCTCCTCTGATATAGCTATGGGATCTTGAGCAGTCATCTGGTCCAACTGGATGACATTGTTCTTATCTGTGAAAAGAAGTGATTAAGTCTCCCTTACAGTAAAGTTGATTCAGATAAATCGATTGATTCATTCAATAGTTGTCTAGAGCTAGGGATACTTCAAATGAGGATGAGACAAATTTCCTGCTCTCATTCTAACATGCATAAATGAACAAGTAAATAATAAACAGCAGGTAAATAAACAAGGGGTGTGAAATAGAGGATTTGGCAGCTGCTTTAGATAGAGGGGTCAGGGAAGGTATCTCTGAAGAAGTGGCCTCTGAGTTGAAATTTGAACAACAAGAAGGAAGCAACCAGTGCTTATGTAGTCAGATACCCCCCACAAGTATGGACTGTTTAAGGAACTTAAAGGTGACATGGCTGGAGCATGGGCGAGGGAGGTAGGGGGAGCTGGGACCAGCTACTACAGCACTCTGTAAACACCGTACTAAATTGGGAATGTTATGGGAATGTTTTAAAAGGGGCAGCATGGTGCAAGTTGTTCTTTGTTTCTAAAAGATTTCTGTGTCCCTATAAGGAATGTGGATTTGAACCAATAAAACCAGGTAGGTAGGAAGCTATTGCATTAGTCCTGGCAGAAGATGACGGTGGGCTGGCCTGGGGCAATAATAAGGGGCAGGTGGGGAGAAATGGACACTTTGGTGCTGTGTGTTGTAGACAGTGTCAAGGAGCCTTGATGATGGGTTGGATATATGGTGAAAAAAATAATGGAGCACAGGTCACATGTTTGACTTGAGCAGCTGGTTGAGTGAGAAGGAAAAACCTTGGGGAAGAACAGGATTGGAAAGATTAAGAATTTTACTTTAAAAAAAAAAGAAAAGAATTCCACTTTGGACACGATGGGCTTGCACTATCTTTTAGATACCCAAGGAGAGATATTATCCAGGCTGTTGATCGTGTGGATATAACGCTCAGGAGGCAGGTCGGAGCTGGAGATAGGAAAGAGGAGTTTGTAAGTGTGGTTATCGGGAGCCCTGGAACAGACGAAGGGCGCCTAAAGAGAGAGCATGGGTGTGAGGGGTGAGGACTGGGTCTCTCCTTTAGAGATGATCTTTGAGAAACAGGATCCAGCAAAAGAAACCGAAAAACAGCAGTCACTGTGGGCAGAGGAAAAGTAGAAGAACGCGGTGTCCTGGAAGCCCTATCGTGAGAGTGGTCTACTGAGAATACAAGTAAGATAAGAAAAATGAGCCTGAGTTTGACACCATGGGAACTCTCACCATGTGCCCTCAGGCTGGCACGTAGAATGGAAAAGTGCTTCAGATGCCATGAAGCACCACTGGTACTTCTCAAAAGGGACACTTGTGTGGAAGAGGTACCCAGGGAGAGCTTTTTCAAAAGGCACATGCCCGAACCTCACCCCTGCTCAGCTGAATCTGAATCTTTGGGGTATTGAAGAAGCCTCTGCTGCAGCCCCCATGAAGAGCCCTGTGTTGTACAAGGATAAGTCATTGTTACTTTTCCTGCCACGTCCCACTCCAAGTACATTCTGCACCACTTCCAGCCTCTTTGCAGATATCATATGGGCATCTTCGTGGGAGGACAGTTTCTGCTCTTGCCGTCAGATGCGTGGCTAATGTGTACAGAACAATTATATCAGCAATATCAACGTAATATAATATCAACAATTACATATTCCTGATCGTAACAGTTTACGTATGGGGCTTCTTTGCACTGTCTCCCTACCCTGGAGCTCTGCAATTAACAAGGGAAGCGTTCCGGTAAGTGTTACAGATAGACGTCTTCTCTGAATGGGTTTATGAAATTTCCGTGCCCTGCTCAAACATGAGTTGCAGTTGATTTAAATGAGAACATTAGCAGGGAATCCAAAATGCCCAACAGATGTCTTCCAAGGTAGGGCAAACAAGGTGTGTCCCCGTGCGTGGCAGGCCGCCGTGGCGGCCCTGCGGAACACGTCCCCGTTGTCCCCAGCTCTGTGCCTCCTGCTTTGCTTTTGTAGTCTCCATTTTAGGATCCACGAGCAGATGCGGACAGAGTGGGAGAGTGAAGGGAATTTTTTTAAAAGATCTTATAAATGCTTAATTGATTTAAAAATGTCACTTTGAAAGTAACTCCACTAATTGTCTGACAACTGCTTCTGAGAAGGTTGTTGAACCTTTGGGGAAATGGTTATGAACACATCATTACGGCAATTATCGCACAAATAATCAAACAGCCTTCCCCTCACATTCTTACACCTGGATGTGGCTCAGCAGGGCTGTCACGGGAGCCTGCGCTGCCGTGATGTCTTTATTAATGAGCCAGAGGCAGAGCTAAATGCTGTGCTAATTAAATCCACTGTGGGTACTAATCTAGAAGGCACAGCTAGCCGGGGGGACGCAGAGGCCGCACCAACTCACTCCGAGCGTTTAAGTACATGGAATGAGGACAAGAAAACGAGCTTTGATTTTGACGATAGAGAATGGAAATGCGAAGGAAAAATATCCTAGAAACGTGGAGTATTGGAAAGATGATAGGAAGAAGTAAATGCCATTTATTAACATTTATAGCTCAGCAAGAACACCGAGATGGCACGGTCCTGCCCACAAATTGGATCTCCAGAGAAGACTGGAATATTAGCTGGAAAATTAATTTTTCAAAGACAGGAAAGAGGAAGTCGGGGGGTTTGAGACCATATGTCAATAATCCAGGTCAGGCCTCCCGAACTCTGGTAGAAGAAGTAGAAGCCAGTTGGAGGGCCACACTTCAGAGGAAGAAGTTTGGAGACAGTTGAGGAAAATGTAGATTAATGGAGGACATCCTTCTTTGGGGGGCCTGGAAATAGATGCCCACTGGCAGTCCTGTTGGGCGGAGGCTGATATTAATACAGGGTTATTATGTTTAACCGGGAAAGGGAAAAAACACCTTTGCCACCTTGGCGGCATTAGCAATTTCTCACTTTCCTGTCCTTTTTCCAAGGCTCTTGCACCCTTCGTAGTAGCCTCCTCCTCTGTCAGCCCTGGGCCTGACCCCAAGAATGACTGTGAAGAAGATGTCCAGGCACCCAGAGAATTAAATCTGTGCTTGCTTGGCTGGAGGAGATGACAGGCCCATTTGACACACAGGGGTTTAGGGAGAGGTGAGGGTTCCAATTCTGACATTGACTATTGTGTCCACCCTCTGTGGACCTGGAAAGTCTGCCCTGGCAGTGGGGCCCATAAGGAAGACCCCAGCCATCCCCAGCAAGGGGCCATATTCAGCCGCGCAATTTACTTCTATTCAGATGCTTCGGGCAACTGCCAGTGCCAGGGTCTCTGTCAGGATCTTGGGGTATAAGGAAGCGGCGAGAACGGACACAAACAAAGCATGTGGACACTGAGAGGCGAGCTCAGTGGCCTGTCCATGTCCTAAGAGTGGTGTGGCCCCAACGAGGCTGCACACCACTTACTGTTGGGGCCAGAGGGCTACCAGGGAAGGCTTCATAGCCTTTAGAACTAAGTCTGGGTTCTGCAAAACTGAGTTTGCCAGGAAATGTAGTGGCAGAGACGGAAAGGCTGGGATGTAAGGAAAGGAGGGGGGAGGGAAGCATTCCAGGAAGTGGAAGGGGCATGTGCAAAGGCACTGTGCCATCACAGGCAGGGGGTGCCGAGGAGGGCTCACGGTTTTTTAGTGTACCTGGAGCACAGGGCACAAAGCAAACAAGACTGGTGCTCAATGAGACCTGGTTCTCTTTTCTCAAGTACGTGAGAAACCACACTTCCCTCCTCCACTGGGAATGGGGCCGTAGACAACTTGCAGCCAGTGAAATGTGAGTGGCAGGGACGTGCATCACTTCCAGGCTGAGGAAGTGAAGTCTTCTGTGTACCTCCAGTGTTTTACCTCCTTGGCCAGGAAAAGCTTCGAGGATCTGGACTGAGAGGGCAGAGCCGCCCAACGAAGGGCAGGTTCCTTTTGGTATGTTAAGCGACGGGTTTTAGGACTTGTTACCACGGTATATACAATCCCGACTCACAGAGTACATGTGGGAAACCTTGAGGAAGGAGGCTGGAGAGAGTGGCAGGGCCAGCCTGGGGCGGGGAGTAGAGGGACATCTTTTCTCTGAGCTAAGACTTTTGCATATTCTGGGCCATGAGGAGAGGCAAAGAGGGGTTTAAACATGAGAGTGACATGACCAGGTGTGGCCCCCGTGTGGAGGGTATGAGGATGGGCAGGGAGACCAGGTAGGAGGTGACCGGCGTAGCTGAATGATGCCAGTGGCTTGAATGAGGCCATGGTAGTGAGGATGAGAAAAGCTGGGTCTGGTATAACGAGCATGCCTTGGGGGTTGTTCAGATGGAGAGAGGAGGAGAGGAGGAAGGGATCAGAACGACTGGCGTGGGTGACTGGGTGGAGAGTTTCACCATTACCCAGGATCCAAGATAGGGAGACACTTTGGGGTGACACATTAATTAATTAATTAACTGTTTGCCCTGTTAATTTCCCCCCAGAGTCAGTGTTACATCCAATACCAGATTTAATCCAGACGGTCTGGCTTCCAGGGTCTTGTTTCCCAGCCGCAGTCTGGGCTCAGAACCACATCTAGAGTCTTTCCCACCGTATCTTTCCTGGCCTGCTGGTGCACTGATGGGGAAAACCGTGCAGATATCAAGGGCTGGGCTGTAAAATTAGAATCCGTTCAGCCTTCACACTCTGGCTCTGGTGAAGAAACACCACTTGGAACAGCAAGTAGTAAAGATGCAGGTCATGTTGGACTCCAAAGCCTTGGAAGGCAACATTAGCCAGGCATGATCCTTGTCCCGCAGAAGCCATCCCCCAATTGTCATGGTAGAAAGAATCTCCTAGCCAGTTCCCTAAGACCTAATTACCACCAAACTCCATTAAGTAGTGGTTTTTCCATGTTACTTGACCACACACCCCTCCCATACATTCCCATAGATCCTGGTTGTCACTAGGAGTCATCACATACTAAATGCAAGAGTTTGGATACTGATGCCAATAATGATGATAATAGTTAATAATAATAATAATAATAATAATAAACATTCACTAAATACTGGCCCAATAGATGGAAGCATCTAACACCTGCACTCTTAGTTAATTTTTATACTTACAGGTGGGTGAGTACATCCCAGTCCCTGGGCTGTCTGTCCACACCTCTGTAGGGTTCAAACCAGATGACCTTGGAGAGGGATTGGGAGTGGGATGAGGGAGAACTGGCTGTTTCTGGTTGGGAATGACAATGAAGACCCAGAATCCAGTTGTAGACAGGAACGTGGTGAAGAGAGACAAGAAGTCAGGGAGCAAAGGTGTAGTAGGTGCTCCCCCAAGTGCCACATGGCTGCCCATGGGCCATCCAAGTGCATTCCAGCCTCTGCCCTCTGAGGGTGTTGGCTGACATTGGCTGCCCGCCCTTGCTTTGGCAGCAGGAGGGGCCCACGTCTATGGGTAGCTGGATATCGGTATTTGTCGCTGAGCAGGGCAGGGTAGATAGGGACAAATGGTGACCTCTAGGACATCAATGAGAAAAGCAAACCCACAGTACAGGATAATTACCCAGCCCCACACCTGTTCCCCTTCCTTAGAAAAAGGACTATGTGGGAATTGGGGCCTCTGATGGTGACCAGGCTCTTGGAGCAAGCTTTCTTGTGCTCTGCCTCCCTCACCGTCTTTGGAACTCGGTGCAGAGTTTAAGAGAACAGCTGAACTCACTACCGTGTATTTTTATATGCCAATCTGGAAATGGTTACTTAACCTCTCTGAACCTGTGTTCCTTGTTTAGATAACATCTACCTCATAGAATTACTTTCGTGAGGATTAAATGAGGTAATTAAAGTGTAGGGGATGATTCTCATCCCATTGACAATTTTATTTTTGAAAAGTTGGTCTAAAAAATGGAGGGAAAACCCCACCTGGGACAGTTTTCAATGATAGACGAGGAACTTGGAAAGCAAATTCAGGAAGCGGAACTGGTGGCGATAGAGTTGGGTCCTAAGGCTTTTACATCTCCCCCAGCTACAAATCTCTAGTCTAACCTTCGGCAGAATCTGTATCCAGAAATTCTGTCTCACCTTGGGTTTCTTGCATTCTGGGTTATGCTTAGAACCTTCTCCCCATCAAGCTTAATACAATATAAATTATCTGAGGGTGCAAAACCTGGTCTCACTGCAGCTCATGCTGTTTCACCAGTTCTCGGAGCTCATGTGGAGGGGGAAATATTAGTCCTACAGCCTCTCATGATGTGTTTGTATTGTAACGCCAATGGTGTACCACTTCATAGAAGGGAAGTAAAACAGAAGCCCCAAGCTAGCTGAACACCTAGCTGGTTTGCAAAGCAGTCAAGTTTTCTAGAGATTACGTGCATCAGAATCTCCCAGACTGCTTGTCAAAAATGCATATGTTTAACTTCAGTTAAGACACTTTAAAATTAAACAAGAAAAAAAGAGATGACGTGTGCCTATCTGGGCCTTCCTCAGAGCTGCTGAACCAGAATCTCTGAGCTTGGGATTTGGTACGTTCCATATGCAACAAGTTCCCTGTGAGTCTGATGTACGCTAGTGGGAGGACCACTGTAAGGTGCAAAGGGAAAAAACATCCACTTAAATAGATGAAAACTGATGTGGAAGATTGAGTTATCGGCCACATGGTTCACCCCTTCCTGGATCCTTGACTTTGGTCAGTAACTTTGCTGGCTCTTCCAGCGACTCTTTCTCAACCATGTGACTTGCTTTGGCCAATGGGATATTAGTAAGGACAATATAATAAGGGGCTTAAAAAGGGGCTTGTTCAAATTTGGCTCTGTTCTTGCACCTGGCACTTTCACAAGACAGTTACCTGGGCTGGCCTGCTGGAGGCTGAAAGACATCTGGAGCAAAGTCAGCTTCTGCAGTTATCCCAGCTGCCAGCTAGATAAGCCAATGAGGCCAGCCAAGATCAGCTGAGCTGCCTAGCTGACCTACAGCTGGCTGCAGATGTGTGAGTGGGTCCAGCTGACGTTATTGGAATCCTGCAGACTTGCAAGTTATATAAAGTTTACTGTTGTACCACTGAATTTCAGTGTGTTTTCATTGTGTTTGTTTTTTAAATCCAATACCTCTGTGGCCACAGATAACTTCTCAGCCAGAGAAGACAGAAAACTCTAACTCTCTAGAGAGTTGGTAACTACCAACTTCAACTTCAGATTAAGCCTACCTGGCCTTAAACCTTCATACCTCTGTTTATAACTTACATGGCTATAGGCAAACAATGCAACCTTTCTACATTTGCAGTTTTATGCAAAAAGTTGGCAAACTTTTTTAGAATGAACCAGATAAATATTTTAGGCTTTGCCAGGCATACACTTTCAACTGCTCATTTCTGCCAGTGAGGTGGAAAAATAACTACAGGGCACCTATAGTCCCAGCTGCTCGGGAGGCTGAGACCAGAGAATCACTTGAGCCCAGGAATTTGAGGGTGCTGTGAGCTATGATGCCACAGCACTCTACCAAGGGCAACATAGTGAGACTGTCTCAGAAAAGAAAAGGAAAGGAAAGGAAAGGAAAGAAAAATAACCACAGACAGTAGATAAACAAAAAACATGGTTGTGTTTCAATAAAACTTCATGGAAATACAACCATATTAATTAATTTAAATAAAAGTTTACTGGAACATAGCTGCATAAATTAAAAAATTTATGGATCCCGAAACTTAAATTTCATATAATTATCCACATTACAAAAATATTCTTACTGTTTTACAGACTTTTAAAAAGTCATTTAAAAATATGAAAATCATCCTCAGCTTGCAGGCTACATTTGTTTGTTTGTTTGTTTTAGAAACAGGGTCTCGGGCAGCTCCTGTGGCTCAGTGGGTAGAATGCTGGCCCCATATACCGAGGGTGGCATGCTCAAACCTGGCCCCAGCCAAACTGCAACAAAAAAATAGCCAAGTGTTGTGGCAGACGTCTGTAGTCCCCAGGCTACTCGGGAGGCTGAGGCAAGAGAATCGCCTAAGCCCAGGAGTTGGAGGTTGCTGTGAGCTGTGTGATGCTACAGCACTCTACCCAGGGTGATAAAGTGAGACTCTGTCTCTTAAAAAGAAAAAAAGAAAAGAGAAGAAACAGGGTCTCACTCTGTTGACCCTCCCTAGCTGGAGTACAGTGTGTAATCATAGATCACTGCAGCCTCAAATTCCTAGGCTTAAGTGAACCTCCTGCCTCAGCCTCCCAAAGTGCTGGGGTTACACCACACCTGGCCCTGCAGGCTCTCTTTTAGAAGATGGGAGACTGGATAGTCTGCTGACTCCTAGTCTAAACCATGGGCAGCCCCAGACCTTGAGCCCAAAGACCATACTTGTTTCTTCTCATGAGGCCCATTGGATACCCAAGCAGAAGCCCAGGCAAGAAAAGGCAGCATTTTTCAACCTGCAGATTTCCACTTGCATACACAGAGAGTGCCAAAAATATGTATATGCATTTTAAGACAGGAAAAAAACTGTATTAAATTTGTAATACTCAAGTCACATTTGACTTCTGCAGTTACAAGAGGTGCTCAGTGTGACTTGTATTCATCTTTTGCTATTGGTATATATTATTCCAATTTTAATATAATTTTTTTCTTTGTTAAAATATATATACATTTTTTGACACCTTCTGTATATGGATTAGAGAATCAATTTATTGGGTAGCAACCAGCATCTTTTTAAGGAAATAAAGTGAAAAATATGAGAGTGCATTGTTGATAGTAAAGGCAAATATTTTTTCATTAAGTTTTAGTTTCACTTAGATCCATGTGATTGTGAATAGGTGTATGTGTTTGAAGATCACCACATAAAATGTGCCTGTATTTATTATTGAGAGCCACCACCCCAAAGTTTGAAAAGCAGTGAGTTAGCATTGTGTCTTTTGTTGGTGTCTTTCTTGTTCTGTTTTTTCCTCCCATCTTATTCCCCAGTTTGTATTTGATCTAGATAAGATTGGAGTGGACATACCCTCCCTCCTCACAGAGTAACGGACAGCACGGTGGGCAGCCAGGACGTGCCGTCCCCTCTGCTGTGCTGGATGATCCTGACGTATAGCAGCAGGCCATGAGGACGACCTGGCCTCTGCTGTGCAGCCAGTTGCATCCCTTGAGCATGGCTCAGTCTGAGACTGGGAGCTCCCTGTCATAGGGAAATCTCTAAACCTGGCAGCAGAGCAGACCCTGTCCCCCAGCCCTCTGAGATCTCATGACTCACTACCCCACCAGTCTGACCTCTTCTTATGTCTTGTCTTGTCCCAAACAGCAAACCACTCGTCACTCCCCGCAGACTCCCAGCTCGTCCATACCTTTGGGTCCAGTTGCTGTTTCCCCCCTACTCCCTGTGTCACCTCCTCACTTTCTACCCTTTCCAACCTTAGCTCAATCAATACCTCCTTGTTCCCAAGTCTCCATCCTGGTACCACTCCCACAAGGGAATCTTTTCTGGTGCCCTCCACACCCCACCCCTGGTCTGGGTTAAGTTTCTTCTCAGCTCCACCCTCCACCTTGGTCATCATGACCCCTCATAGCTCTTACCACATTTCAAGTGGTCTGTCTCTATGTCCAGGGAACAGGGGTGGGTGTTTACTTATCTCTGTACCCCTGAGAAGGCCTGCTGCACTAAACACACGAATGAATGGATGAATGAATGAGTGAATGCCTCGGCGGAGAAGATGCAGTTAGGCTTTGGTACCCCCTTCTTGAAGATGGCCTAAGGTGGCCTTGTGCCCAAGCACACTGCTGCCTGAGGCTCTGCATTCTACACGTGGGGACCTATTCCTCGGTTTCATCATATCTTTGGAGCTACAGCTTCAGGTCATTGATCTCATAGACACACAATGGATATAAGTTTCCACTGGGGCAGGAGAGAATGGGAAAGAAGGAAGTAGAGTGGGAGCTATACCTCCCTGAATGAACCTTGTTTTATAATTGAATTTTGGAATTGGTAAATGTTTTATACAACTTTCAATTACCGAAATGAAAAGAATTCCTCTAAAATGGACAACAAAGTGAAAAAGAAGAAAGACTCTAATTATCTATCTGGTTGTTGGTATGACCACACAGCAGAGGCTTATTTCAAATGACTTAAAACCATGTTTTCACTACACATCTCTCTGTCTATCTCAAGGATGAAAAAGAAACACAGAGATACAAACAAATCTTTCTCTGCTTTCATTGGTCCTACTATAGTTGATAATGTTGATATCGTTATTTTGAAATCAGAAAACAAGAAAGAGCAAATATATTCATCCAATATTGTTAGGATAGAACCAAGAATTTCAGTGTAAGGAGAAAAAAATAGAAATATAAACTGTAAGTTTAACTTTAAATTGAAAATATTAATATTAAGCAATGATTTAGTTTTCTCTTTCTAAAAAAATAATATTTCTTAGATTGAAAAGCAACAATAACTTAAAAACAGTAAACCCCTTAGTTCCCAGGTTGTAGTCTCTAGATGCCATTTCCCATTAAATGGAACAAGGGTTCCTTGAGCTGGAACATCTTGTCATGCCCCAAAGCAAGGAGGCTGTCAAGATTAATGTGATCATATCAAAATGTTGTGGTATCCAGCTTTAAGGGGTCTCATTGAGTAAAGATGAGAAGATTTTGAACATTTAAAAAATGAAAAAAATTACATCAATGGATTGAAATAATTTAAATATATTAAATGTCCCTGGATTCATAATAACACTCCTCACCACCTCCTTCCTGTCTTCCCTGAATGATGTGATAGATAAAATCTCCTTAGTCACCTTTGGAAGTTATTAGCTCACCAACTCATTATTCTGAAACTTGACAAGAAAGAAAAAGAATCAAGTAATTATCTTGCCTTTCTTATACAAACTAGACCTCCTAGCAATCAATTAGTTGCTACTTAATTCTTTATCGAAGAAACACAAACAGTAAATTCAGTCAGTATGAAAAAATTGGAAAATAGCCAGTTCACAAACCCTAAAGAAATAAGGCAATAGTCACGATGCTAAAGCCTTTAAGTTAAAGATGGAGCGGGAATTCCTATAATGTATGGGTCAGGTTGACACCATCTGAACCCAGAGATCAAGGTTAAAATCTGCTAGATATTATGTGCGTCCTGATGCAATACAAAAGGAAGTATGTATAACCTATGAAGTATTCTTATATTATTTTCCCCCAGCCCCCACTGAAAAAACAAAGAGCCTGAATGTGACCAAACTCAAGATCAAACTTCCAATTTATGGCAAACATGACATAGAAGAACACATTAAACGAAACCTTGAGTACTTAATCAGGAAGATTGAGTACGTGGGAAATTCTACAGGTCAAATGACCCAATCTAATTCAGAAATAACTTTGCTTATTTTTAAAGACAAGTGGAACAATTATAGATAAAAATTTTTTGAAATTAAAGACATATCAGTCAAATGCAGTGTACAGCTCTTGTTTGGATATTTATTTGAACAAACGAGTTTGAAAAGAAACATTTGAGACAACCAAGCAAAATGGAACATGGGCATTATTGTGAATTACTGTTAATTTTGGTGGGTGTGTTAAATGTAATATTGGTTATGCTTTTTTTCTTTTTCCTTTCTTTCTCTTTTTTTGAGACCAGAGTCTCAAGCTGTCACCCCGGGTAGAGTGCTGTGGCATCACAGCTCACGGCAACCTCAAACTCTTGGGCTTAAGTGATTGTCTTGCCTCAGCCTCCCAAGTAGCTGGGACTACAGGTGCCCACCACAATGCCTGGCTATTTTGTTGTTGTTGTTGAAGTTATCGTTGTTTTAGCTGGCCCAGGCTGGGTTTGAACCCGCCAACCTAGGTGTATGTGGCCGGCGCCCTACCCATTGAGCTGTGGGCACTGCCCCTGTGGTTATGCTTTTTAAAAGCCATTATTTATTGAAAAATACATAATGAAGTAGTAATAAATGAAAAACTGTGAACATAGTGCTAACGCAGCAAAGGTAGCAGGAAGCTGTTCGGTATTGTTAAAGCTGAGATTCGGGCTCAAATTCTGGAATCACCAGTTTTTAACTGGGAGAACATGAGTTTATGGGTCTCTGTAGCCTTGGTTTCCACCAAATACCACCTACCTTGTAGGACTGGAAAAGTTACATAAAATGTTTATGCCAGAGCCTGACACATAGTTGATATTTAATAGACTTTTTTTTTAATGTGAAGGGTTATTATTCCTTATGGACAGATTTGCATTTAACCCACATCAACCTCTTTATCTAGAGGCTCATGAGAAAAAGTGTTCACTAGAAGCTAATGACTAAGTTATTTCCTACATCACATGAGCCCAGGTCATTTGTAGCTTCCCCCAGTCCCTGAAGCATTATACCATAAAGGGCAGAAATCAAGGAGAGGCCTAGAGGAGCAGGCAGCCCACTTGTTACATTGGTGAGGTGGTCAGATAGTGGTCAGATTAAATGAGTTAATATATGTAAAATGTTTAGAACAGTGATTGGCTCGTGGTAATATTACATGAGAAATAACGTTAATATCATCAGAAATAACAAGGCAAAACACAAGCCAACTTCAGCTTCTATAAATCCCTCCTTTTTCTATTTCTCTGAACTCCCTTTCGGGTTCTGAGGTAACAGTCTACAAATTGATATATTTTTTTCTATGCTTAGAAAGGATGACTCAATCTCTTAATTCACAGATTCTGCTCTTGCCTTGAGCTTGAACCATTGTGAGATTCCATTTTGACTGCATTATCGCTAATGGATCTTGGACTCTCATAGAAGACTTGCCCCTTAATGATGAGGGAATCGATGGCCCCATAGGGTCCTTCCTCTGGCCTCATCCTACTGCTCCCAGGGAAGTCTGGCCTTCACTGCAACCCCTCACTGCAGCCGAGGTAATCAGAGTCAGACATGAATTGTCCCTTACAAATGCACTGAGAAGTTCTCAGTGAAGAGCTTGGCTAACTCACACCCTAAGAAGTCTGCCAATTTGCGGTCCTTGTGCTTTAGAAGGGATTTCTGTGTGTTTCAAATTCTCTCCTTGACAACAAGCTGATCAGTACAAATCTCCAAGTAACATGTGCTCAGTGATTTGCCCTACAAATGGTCACTTTGGGGTGGAAGGTGCTTCACACGATGAATGTGGACTCAGAGATGTGACCCGCATGGAGACTTTATGACTTTGGTAAAATGCATCACCCAAAGATAAACAAGTTAGTAAGAAGACCTATGATTTTGAGGCTGCATCCACTTTGGAGTAAAATATTTCATTGTCTTTACTTCAACTTGAAATTGCTCTTCTTTGAACTGGCAGGCCTCCAGCGCTCGCCTGGGTGCTTCCATTGTCACTCTAAAGCAGTGGTTCTCAACCTTCCTAATGCCGCAGCCCTTTAATACAGTCCCGACCCACAGGTTGAGAACTGCTGCTCACTTTCTTACCTTCTCTAAGGCCTGCTTCTGATGCTCCCTAGTCCTCTGAAATCACCTGGCTTTAAATTAGCAAGGGTACAGCTTAGATGGGGTATGGTGTCACTGGTTGGTCGCTGCTTGGAGAAGGTATCCAGGTAAGATGGCCAGAGGGCTAGATCAAGTAGCCATTGGGTTCAACTTGTCAGTGTTGATTGGCGAGACCAGTCAGGGCTTGGGTTTCAGAGAGGCCAAGGAGAGAGGTCAGGAGGGCCTAGGGAGGACTTTGAAAACCACATGAGGACATCTTAATCTAACCTAAAAGTATGGAATCCTCATATGCCCTGTCCCCACCTTTCACACAACTCCCCCACTATCAACATCCCCCTCAAGAGCGGTAGATTTGTTACCATTTTGAACCTACATTGGCACATCATTATCCCCCAAAGTCCATAGTTTACATTGGAGTTTACTCTTCGTGTTGTGGATTCTAGGGGTCTGGACAAATGTGTAGTGACACGCGTCCACCATGGTAGCCTCATGCCGAGTAGTTTCACTGCCCTAAAAATCCTCTGTGCTCTCTTCATTCCCAGCCATCACTGACCTCTTCACTTCACCTTAAGGCAAAACTACAGAGACAGTGACGAGGTCAGTGATGGCCGGGAATGAAGACAGCACGAAGATTTTTAGGGCAGTGAAACTAGTGCCTAAGGCCTATTACACAGTGTGTAACCTTTTCAGATTGGCTTCTTTCTCTTAGGAATATGCATTTTAAGTTCTTCCATGCCTTTTCATGGCTTGACAGCCATTTCTTCTTAGCACTGAGTAATATTTCATGGTCTGGATGTCTCACCGTTTATTTATCACTCACCTCCTGAAGGATGTTCTTGGTTACTTCTAAGTTTTGGCAATTATAAGTCAAGTTGCTGTAAATATCCGTGCACAGGTTTTTGTGTGGACATAGGTTTTCAACTTCTTGGGGTCAACATCAAGATGGGTGGGATTGCTGGATCATACAGTAAGAGGAATTTTAGTTTAAGAAGTTTTTAATACACATTACCCAGTTTTATCTTCAGAATTAAACTCAGGTGTCACTTGGGTGATGCCCCTATTTCACAGTGTAGCAACCAACAGTCTAAGAGGTGAAGGGACTGGCCCAAGGTCACCATACTGAGATGTGGGTCTTCTGACTCAGCAGAGGAGAATTCCTCCTTTGCCATTGCTGAATGTCAGCCCCTGGCAGGGCTTGGCTCTTTGCCAGGCAGCTCCAATCCGGCTCCCTTGCCAGCTCCTCTCTCAAGTTATGGTTGGCCAGAAAGCCCAGAAGGGGGGCATTCAGAAAACTAACCACCCACCTTTGGCTCAGGGATTTTACCTGGAGCAACTCCTGCCATTGTTCACTGCTCCCTCCCCGACACCTAGACTTTGCAAGAGCAAGAGAACATCTTCTTCCTCAAGGGCTCGGATCTGCCTGGCTCCACATTCACAGGCTGCCATTAGTTTAGACCACGGTTATCACGTAGACTGGAAAACCCTTGTCCAGCCTCTCAGTGGCCCGTAGGCTGCACCACTGAAGGGATGCCATGGCCAGAACTCTATTGGATGCCAGGGCAGAGGCTGAGGAGTGGGAAGAGAGGTGTGGACTGTCTCTCCCCATTCTGTACACATTGTACAGCAACAGAAGGGAAGTTGGAGTTTTTTTCCCTTTTCGAAGGACAAGTGACCTATAATAATAGGCAATCAGTTATCTTGTGGGTTTCTTCTTTTTTTTTTTTAACTTTCTTTTAAGCTCTGTTCTTTTTAGCAATTATTCGCCTAAAATGGTTTCTTCAGAATTGCCTGTTTACATTCCCCTAAACGTGGTACTTTGTGTCTCTGGTACAGTATGTCAGGGGACACAGAGTCGCTAATCAAGACCATGCACATTTTGTTGTTCACTCGAATTGTGTTGTGAGAGGCCAAAGCACTCAGAACCTGGGAATTTTCTTTTTGGCAAGAGAGATGGACAATTGCTAGTGGCGTGATTAAAATTGTCTTTTTACGATTATGACTGAGATCAATTTTTCTAGCCTGAGTAACCCCAGCAAAACAAGAATAGGAACTGCAGAGGACAGACTCATCCATTTCTTATCCACATTTTGATTTCTTCTTATTCCAATTCTTATTCTGTCTTCTTATCTGTAATAAGAAGACAGATACAAAAAAGGGAACAAAATGGCTCTTAAACATTTACTAAACATCACCCCCAATTCCACGGGGACAGAAGCTCCTGCACTCAGGACTCTCCGACCTCCCAGACCTTGCCTTTGCTGTTGTCTCTTCCTTTCGGCTGTTCCTGAGTCACAGCCTTTATAATCAACTGTAGTCAGAAGTACAGTCGTAAGTTTTTGGAAAACAACACTAACCAAGCATTGGAATATGTTGATCACCAAGGTGAGGCTGGGGCATGTTTGTCATGTTCCCTTGGAGAAGCCATTCCAGTGATTCAGAACTCTTAGAAAGCTGGTGAGTAAAACAGAACAGGAGAGACGGTGACAGTAGCTGGTCACCTGAGGCAACTCTGTCAATCGTCACGATAGTACGTCCCTCCAGTGGGTAGACATGGCACTGGGCCTGCACCCATTGCATTTCGGACAACATGGATTCCTCATGGGCAAGGGTGAGGGTGTGTGGCATCTGTTTCTGTGACAGGGGGAGCAGGATAATTGGTGGTTGACTCTTTCATCAAGGAATCAAGGCACCTCGGACTCCAGGGGCAAAGAAATGGCTGAGTGATGGGCTTGGGTTCTGGAAAAGCTTCAAGGTGGAAGGGACATTTCTGCAGGGCTTCAGTGGAGAGAGGTGTGGAGAGCAGAGGGGAGGGCTGCGAGTGCATCCTGGGACACACGCAGGGGGAACGTGCGGGGCTGGGTAGGGGTCCTGGCTGGTGGTCTTGGAGAAACAAGGTGTCTTAAAAGGAGTGGGATAGCGAGGGGGACAGTGAGAACAGTGTCATTCATACGAGGTGAGCACTTATTTCCATTTCGGGTCCAGAACCTGTGACACTGGAGAATGCTTTACAAATGGTGAAATGGGACAGCAATTCTAATGCTGCTGCGAGTAGCCCCTGCTTTTTGCAGAAGCAGCCTTGGATTTTGTGCTCTTCTTTAGTTCCTTTCTCCAATTTAACAAGAAAAAATGTGTTACGTTTAACTGGAAATGGAAGTTACGGATCTGGGAATGTTTGTCCCCCACCCCCAGGAAGTCTTAAAATGTCTTTCAAACCTTTACAAACATGGATGTTGTTATTAATGTATATACATTGCAAATATTTTGTTCACCCTTATGCAGGAGGTGCATAGTGAGGTTCTGGGAGTAAGTGGACAGCAGAGATTAGAGTAGGAGACAGGATAGTCGACAGTCTCTAGAGAGTGTAATTCTACAGGCGAGTCCACAGGGGAGTCTATAGGTGACTCTATAGATGGCTCTACAGGTGACACTATAAATGACTCTATAGGTGTCTATAGGTGACTCTATGGGTGACTCTATAGATGAGTCTACAGGTGACTCTACATATGACTCTATAGGTGACTCTATAGGTACCTAATGGTGACTCTACAGGTGACTCTATAGATGACTCTATAGGTGAGTCTATAGGTGCAGGTATGGGAGCTCCAGCAGTCCTGACTATGGTGAACCCCAAGCTCTCCTTCTTCCCGTGATTCTTCAAAGCCTATAAACACTCCAGGCAGATACTTCTGGCTCTTTCTTTACCCTCAGCATCTGAAAAATGACATAATAGCAATAATAATGGGCCCGGTGTGGTGGCTCGCTCCTGTAATCCCAGCACTCTGGGAGGCCGAGGCAGGTAGATTGCTTGAGCTCGGGAGTTCGACACCAGCCTGAGCAAGAGTGAGTTACCTCTCTGCTAAAAATAGAAAAACTAGCCAGGTATGGTGGTGGGCACCTGTAATCCCAGCTTCTGGGGAGGCTGAGGCAAGGGGATGGCTTGAGCCCAAGAGTTTGAGTTTTCTGTGAGCTATGATGCCATGGCGCTCTACCCAGTACACTCTTTCATCAAGGAATCAAGGCACCTATGGACTTCAGGGGCAAAGAAAAGGCTGAGTGAGGTGTTTGAGTTCTGGTAAGGCTGTCTCAACAATGATAATACTAATAATAATGCCCACTTCGCACACAGTGAGAATTAAATACAGTCATGGTGTTTCGTATGGCAGACTGTGTATATACAAAGGTGGCCTCATAAGATTATAACGGAGCTGAAAAGTTCCTGTCGCCTAGTGAAGCTGTACCTTTTCTAAGTTTAGATAAGCTTAAATGCACAAATACTTACCGTCGTGCTACAGATGCCCACAGTATTTAGAACAGAGACATGCTGTACAGATTTGCTGCCCAGGAGCAGGAGGCTGTACTACACAGCCGACGTGTGTACCATCTGGGTTTGTGTGAGTGCACTCTGTGATGTCCGCACAACCACAAAATCGCCTCTTGATGCATTTCTCAGATCATGTGGGTAAGCAACGCGGGACTGTAACTTAATACATGCAGAGCAGTTAGCACGGTGCCTGGTGCACAGTAAGCGCCCAGCAACGTGAGCTGTTCTTATTCGTTCAGTCTTAGGAGGGAGTGGGAGAAAAATGCATCTTCTCAGGCCAGCGGTCTTGCATCAGAACCTATTCTGTGTCTAATTAGCACAGAAAAACAAAATAAATTATTTCAAAAAGCAGGTTACAAAATAGCAAATCCATTATAATCCCTATTTTGATGAAAATATATATTTATCCATAAATGAGCATTATTGTTTCTTTTGTGGATCCCCCAAATATTTGCTAAAGTCCTAACCCCATGTTTGGAGATAATTTTTCTTTCTTTTTTCTTTTTCTTTTATTTATTTCCTTCCTTCCTTCCTTCCTTCCTTCCTTCCTTCCTTCTCTCTCTCTCTCTCTCTCTTTCTTCCTTTCTTCCTTACTTTCTTTCTTTCTTTTGAAACAAAGGCTTACTCTGTCACACTGGGAAGAGTGCCATGGCATCAGCCTAGCTCACAGCAACCTCAAACTCCTGGGCTCCAGCAATCCCTTTGCCTCAGCCTCCCAAGTAGCTGGAACTACAGGCACCCACCACGACACCTGGCTAGTTGGAGATGGTCTTTAAGGAGGCAGTTAAGGTTAAATGAGGTATTTAGGGTGGGCTCTAATCCACCTTGTGAGGATATCCCTATGAGAGGGAGGAATTCAGACACAGATAGTATGTGTGCCCCGACCGTATGAGGACACAGCAAGATGCAGCCACCTTCAAGTCAAAGACAGGGGCCTTTGGAGAAAACAAACCTCCAAAACCTTGATCTTGGACCTGTGACCTTCAGAACTGTGGGAAAACACATTTCTGTTGTTGGAAGGCACCCAATCCGTAGTACTTTGCTACTCTTAGTGTCCAGGAATTTCAGCAGATTTCAATTGAGTTCTCAGAAAAAATTCAACTCAACTCAGGCTGAGTTCCTTAGCACGTTCAGATTTCAAATCCTTGTCTGCTGCCATTATTTCCCCTCCACGTTCTGCTGTTCAAGTTCAGAGGTGTGGCTGAATGAATGACTGGCCAGGGGTGAGCCTGGCCATAGGCCTTGTCCCGAACATTGTCGTGGGTACCCTCACCCACCGGGTTCTACAAGAAACTAGGCATGGCCTCTGAAAATCATAAGGAAAGAGTGGTCTATTTTCACCCAGTGAGTCTTTGTCATAGTAAACCATTAACCCTGGCACGGGGCCCTGGTGTGGATTAGCCCCCGGCCCAGGTTGACGATGGAGGTGAGACTGAACACCCTCTCTTCAAGAAGCTCCCAGCCGCTTTTGCCTTTTTATTGCATAAAACACTTTTGACCCCTTTACTGAGGCAGCCGGACTGCAGACACATGGACGGTGTGGTGGGAGGAGAGGGCAGTCAGGCAAGAGCGGGCGTCTCATTCCAGCCCAACAGCAAGGTCAAAGATGCAAACAAATGAATGCAGAAGAAACAAAGCAAGATACAGGTTCCCCCGAGCCCCAGCTCAGTCTATGGCATGGTGGGTGGGGGCCCGAGGAGGGTGCGCTGGCAGCAGAGACCCTCCACACACCTCCTTTTCTCCCTTCTCAAACTGAGGGCTCCCCCAGCCATCAGCGTCAGGAGAAGACCCTTCCCACTAAGATTTGTGCAGCTTTGGGAAAACACGACTTCCCGGGGAGCCATTTCTGAGGAGGGGCTCGCGTTTCCAGCTGGGGGTAGGGCAGGAGGGGGGAAGCCTGGGAGGGCCTGAACCTGCTCTGGCGTCCTGCTGTCCTGGCAGGAACAGAGTCAGAAGGGTGATTGGAAAGGCCGCCCCAGGAGCCCCGGCTACTGCTGCCGAAGGTTGAGGGTCGGTGCCCAGTAACACATTTCATTTCTGTCCAGAACACAGTAGTCACCACTGCTCGGGGAAAAGGCAAAGAAGCAGCATCTCCTCAGAGTCACCATGTCTCAGACAGGACGCTCTGAGTTTTTACAGACATCATTGCCTGTAACACCTTATGCGGGAACCACTCTCCTGAGCTTTCTGTGTCTGTGACTTGGACAAATGGCAGCCCCGGCTTCTTCGTCTACAAGCTTTTGTGGCCTTCGCTTCCTCATCTATACAGTACGGATGAGAATGTATGTACCTCATAATTTTGTCAGGAGGATAAGCCTTCAGTAAGCTTCCCATGATTTCAAAGAATGAGGCAGAGCAATAGTACCCTATGGAAATAGCATTAAACTATCTTTAAAAAGGTGGGGGGGGGGGGCGGTACAGTGGCAGAACTGTAGAATCTCAGTAAAGGCGTAACTCCGACACGTCGTGGGCTCAGCTCCAGATCACAATAAAGTGAACACAGCAATACACAAGTCACGCAAACTTTTTGGTTTTCTAGTACGTATAAAAGTTCTATTTTGTGAGAAATAGCATTATGTCTAAAAAACAATGTACATACCCGAATTAAAATGTACCTTGTTACTAAGAAAGGCTAACTAACGATCGTCCGAGCCTTCAGTAACCCCTAATCTCTCTGCTGCAGGGGCCCTTCCCAGAGGGGGACGGCTGCTCACTGATCAGGGAGGGGGTGCTGAATGCCGAGGAGGCTGTGATGATGTACTAAGACAACAGTGCAGTTTGCCGCCCTGACCGACTCTTCCTTTCATAGTTCTCTGTAGCACGTGATGCCGTTTGATAGCATGTTGCTCACAGAACTTCTTTCAAAATTGGATTGAGAGCTCTTGGACCCTTGCAAAGCTTTATCAGTCGAGTTTACATAATGTTCTAAGTTCTTTGTTTCCATTTCAGCAGTGTTCACAGCATCTTCATCAGGAGTAGATTCCATCGTTTTTTGCTCATCTGTAGGATGAACAACTTGTCACCATTCAAGTTTGAACATGAGATTGCAGCAATTCAGCTCCATCTTCAGGCTCCACTTCTAATTCTAGTTCTCTTATTATTCCCACCACTCTACAGTGACTTCCTCAGTGAAGTCTTGACCCACCCAAAGTCATCCATGAGGTGGGAATCAACTTCTTCCAAACTCCTGCTTATGTTGATATTTTGACTTCCTCCCACGAGCCATGAAGATTCTTTTTTTTTTTTTTTTGAGACAGAGCCTCAAGATGTCACCCTGGATAGAGTCCCGTGGCATCACAGCTCACAGCAACCTCCAACTCTTGGGCTCAAGCGAGTCTCTTGCCTCCACCTCCCAAGTAGCTGGGACTACAGGCGCCCACCACAACACCCGGCCATTTTTTTGGTTGCAGCCGTCATTGTTGTTTGGTGGGCCCGGGCTGGATTCGAACCCGCCAGCTCAGGTGTACGTGGTGGGCGCCTTAGCCTGCTGAGCCACAGGTGCCAAGCAGAGCCATGAAGATTCTTAATGGCAGCTAGAATGGTGAAACCTCTCCAGAAGGTTTTCAATCTACTTTTCCCAAATGCATCAGAGGAGTCACAAAATATGGCAGCCATAGCCTTAAAAAATGAATTTCTTAAATAATAAGACTTGAAAATCAAAATTACTTTTGATCTCTGGGCTCCAGTATGGGTATTGTTTGAGTGGGTATGAAAATGTTAACCTCCTTATAAGTCTTCCTCAGAGATCTTGAGTAACTAGGCGTACTGTCCATGAGCACTAATCTTTTGAAATGAATCTTGTTTTCTGAACAGCAATTCTCAAAAATGGGCTTAAAATATTCAGTAAATGATGTTGTAAACAGATGAGGTATTATCCAGGCTTTGTTTTTCCATTTATAAAACACCAACAGAGCAGATTTAGCATAATTCTTTAAGGGCCCTAGGATTTTCAAAACAGTAAATTAGCACTGGCTTCAACTTTGTGATCTACATCATCCCCTAACAAGAGAGTCATTGTCTTTTGAAATTTTGAAGCCAAGCACTGACGTCTCCTTGCTAGTTATGAAAATCCTAGATGGCATCATCTTTCAATAGAAGGCTGTTTTGTACATTGAAAATCTGCTTTTCAGTGTAAAGCCACCTTCATCAGTGATCTGTGCTAGATCTTCTAGAGAACTTGCTGCTGCTTCTACATCAGCACTTGTTGCTTCACGTTGTACTTTTATGAAGTCAGCTTCTTAAACCTCACGAACAAATCTCTGCTAGCTTCAGACTTTTCTTCTTAGTTTCCTCACCTTTCTCACTTCATAGAATTGAAGAAAGTTAGGATGAGGCTTTGACTTAAGGAAACATGGCTGGTTCCATCTTCTATCCAGACCTGTAAAACTTTCTCCGTATGAGCAATTAGGCTGTTTTGCTTCTAACTGGCCATGTGTTCGCTGGAGTCGCAATTTTCATTTCCTTCAGGAACTTTGTCTTTGCATGCACAGCTTGGTTAATTGTTTGCATGAGAGGTCTAGATTTTGGCCGGTTTCAGCATTTGATTTGCCTTCCTCACTAAACCTAACTATTTCTAGCTTTTGATTTAAAGTGAGAGACAAGCAACTCTTCCTTTCACTTGACTACTTCAAAGCCGCGGGAGGGTTAGTCATTGACCTAATTTTAATATTGTTGTGTCTCAAGGAATAGGGAGGCCCACGGAGAAGAAGAAAGGGAAAGGACAGAACGGCAGGTTGCAGAAACTATTAATTTCTCTGTCTTAAATAGGCACAGTTATGGTGCCCCCAAACAATTGCAATAGTAACATCAAAGATTACTGGTAACAGATCACTATGACAGATGCGATAATAATTTTTAAAAAGTTTGAAATGTTGTAAGAGTTACCTTAATGTGACACAGCGACACAGCATGAGCATATGGTGTTAGAAAACGGCACCGAGAGACTTGCTCAATGCCGGGTTGCCGTAACTGTCAATTTGTCAAAACCACAGTATCTGCGAAGTCCAATAAGGCGAACTGCAGAAGACAAGGTATGTTTGTATGTTCCTATCAGTTTAAAATAAGAAGGCTGTATAGGTGCATGTACAATTTTGTGTGGCCGAACAATAAACTGAGATTTTTAACTCATGTCTTTGTTCCCTTGCATTTTCCTCCTTTGCCTTGGGCCTGCTGGGAAGGAGAGACAGGAGGGCGGACTTGGCAACAGTTCCCCAGCAGGAACCACCTTCCAGGGTCCTGGAGCCCCAGAGACGCCAGTGACACTCTCCCTGGAGTCAGCAGTCCCAGCACGCTTTATCAGGGCTGCAACAGGTGTTCCTCAGGACATCAGCCAAGAAAGAGGGCTTCATTCCCCCCTAGCCAGGTGCCTGGACTGTCCCAGGACAACAAGATAGGGGGTGGTCCCTGCGTGCCAAGGAGGGACACCTGGATACCCCCCAGCTATGGAAACTTCTGGATTGAAATTTCAGGAGAAGGGCACTGGAGTGGCAGGAGGACAGTGAAGCCCGCTCTTCCCTCTCCAATCCGTCCGGCCCACTGACTGGGTGTCATCTTCCCCAGGAGCTTCCTCTGGCTTCTGCTCCGCCTTCGTGACTCAAGTCTCTGGTCTGGCAGAGGCCAAGAGCCTGACGATCATGGATTTGAATCTCAGCTCTATCATCACCACAAACATAAGAAAATTATTTTATCCATTTTTCTTAGCTTCCGCACTCATGAGAAGGTGGGAATGATAGTACCTTCTTTGTCATATCATAGTGGGAAATTAGATCCAATAATGTAGGCGGATGTGTAGGCCAGTGGCCGGCACGTAGCAGACTTTTAGTGAACAATAGCTAGAAGTACTGAGGAGAAATCTTTAAGCCATTTGAATCATTTAATCATCTTCTAGGTTAAGCAAAAGGGCAGGCAGATACTAAGAGAGAGTGGACAGAGGAGAAGAAGAGGGGGACCTCAGGACACGGGGCTGTGCAGCTTCGTCCTGCCCTCAGTGCCCCCCAGTCGGCTCCAGTGAGGAGGAAGCCTGTGTCCAGCACAGACAGGTGCTTAGTGAGGTTGTATTGCACAGTGTTGGGGAAATATAAAAGGAACAGAGTCTTCTGGTAGTAGGGACAAAGTAGTTTTTTATTGAATACACATTAAACCAGAATGCAATCCACATTGAAGGGGTTCCTAATATGTCACTCCGAAATAGGTCCTTCTGAAACAAATAGGGGAGGTGAGAGAAGTCTCTCCCCTTCTTTCCTAGAGGGAAAACTAAATGTTTGGGGTTTTTTTGAATTTGTATCTAGTCTTAGAGTCTATGATTAAAAACCGCAACAGTAAAATAGGCAAAGGTTGCCAGGCCTGGTGGCTTGTACCTGTAATCCCACCTACTTGGGAGGCTGAGGCAGGAGGATTGTTTGAGGCTGGGAGTTTGAGACCAGCCTGGTCAATAGAGTGAGACCCTGTCTCCAAAAAAAGTTAAAAGTTATTGAGTGCTTACTAAGGGAAAAACAGGTATTAATTTCTTTAACACCCACAAAACCCTATAAACTCCCTAAAGTTACTCCTGTTTTTACAAATGGGAAAACTGAGGCACTAAGAAATGATTTTACTTATCTGAAGTCACACAGAAGTGGATCCTGAATTTAAATCCAATAAAGAGAAGGGTGGATGGAACCTGGGAAGAAATCAAGAGTCATTCCAATTATAGTCGAATTCGGAATTTAAGGCCGAAGGCTCTGGGAAGTCTGCCAGGTATACTTGTCTGGCAATAAATATTTTCTCTAAGTTCGGTGAGGTCGTTTTTTCCACGTGCCCTTTCCCCTCCAGCATCTGGGTTCAGTGCTCATCTCCTCCAACATTCTCCCACAAGCAACTGTTTCTGATGTCTTTTAATGTTAAAATTACAAAATCAGAAGATTTCTGAGTCTAGTCTTTACCCACACCTCAATGCTTTATTTGCTGTGTCTTCTCCAACCTTTGCAGTTGGGGAGGAACGAGCTCAGCTCTGTTCCCCAGCTGTCAGCGCCCACGTTATGCGGCTGTCGTCTCTTGCTGTTCCCGGGACAGAGGTGCCAACATGATACTTTTGATGACCCTTTGCCTTTCATTTCTTTTCCCCATTATACATAATCATTTCAAAGCATTCACTCGGGAGGAAATTTCTTCTTTCTCCTTTCCTAGAATTATGGTTTTGCACTTTGGAAATGTTACATTTAAAATGTTTTTAACGCTGTCTTTGCTGGGTTGTTTTTGCCAGGGGGGAAGATTGGGGTTTTCTTAAGACAAGGTTTTGCTCTGTTGCCTGGGTTAGAGTGCGGCAGGATCATCATAGCTCTCTATAACCTCAAACACCTGGGCTCAAGTGATCCTTCTACCTCAGCCTCCTGACTAGCTGGGGCTATGGGTGTGTACCACCACGCTTGTCTAATTTTTCTATTTTTTGTAGAACTGAGTTCTTGCTATATTGCTCAGGCTGGTCTCAAACTGCTAACCTCAAGCGATCCTCCTACCTGGGCCTCCCAAAGGGCTAGGATTAGAGTATGAGTCACTGAGCCTGGCCAAATGCTGTTTTTTAAAAAACATACATATTTTTAAAGAACATAAGATTTTTATTGAATGGCATTCTGATACTGCTCAGTGTAGATTAGAAAATTTAAAACTTGTGTCTGATCCTGCTTCTAGGCTGACATTTCCATTCTCATTTACCCAACTGTGAGTGTTTTAGCGAGGCATCTAAAAGGCCGTATCCCAGCCAAAATGCTCTCAGTACGTGAAACACGTGATCCTGAACATTGCTCAGTCAGTGTGGTCTCTGCCCTGTCCACTCTTGAGAGAACAGTGAGGCAGGGGACAGCCTGGGAAGGACAAGAAGGAAGGAGAATTGAGCCTGCCCACTAGTAAGCCGCAAAGGTGGATTCAAAGTCGACACACGGAACTTCCCTGCAGGAAGCCACAAAAGACACAGTCCTGGCCACGTTTCTTAGGCACAGGTCTAACATGGGTAGTCTCTAAAGAAATATATCATTGGGGTGGCACCTGTGGCTCAAGGGAGTAGGGCGTAGGCCCCATATGCCAGAGGTGGCGGGTTCAAACCCAGCCCTGGCCAAAAAATGCAAAAAAAAAAAGGAATATATCATTGGCATACACACACACACACACAAGAAGAAATGTTTGATATAGTCATTAAAAAATGGAAATTAGTGCCATTTTCATATGCCAAATTGGCAAAGATTTTACTTTTAAACTTGCAGCCTTGGTAAGAATATAGGTACAGTTTTATCCTCCTGATAAACATGTGAATTAAAACAATGTTTCTGGAAGGTACTTGGAAATAAAATAGCACAGTATTAAAATAAGCATACTAGAAGGCTGGGGAAAGCTTACCTTCCTGAAAGCTTTAAACTCAAGCTCAAGCCATAAAGAACTTTTCCTGAAGGTCAAAAAAGGGGCAGTCCTCACCATTCTGAGACTGGCCTCACAGTCAGGAGTATCTTGTTTTTATCATAAAGACCCAGTTTTATCCCATCAGAATTGCTGATGCCACCCAATAATTTGAATTATAAAGATTTTCCTCTTCAACCTGAGATCTGGTTGTTCTGAGAGCTGGATTCCCTGGAATATGCTTTGCTATTGTAGATAAAAATCCTACTCAGTTTCCCAAAATTGTTTGAATTTTATTTTTCTTTCATGAAATGTATTAGTCTCTTAGTGAGGAAAAAGGTGGCATTTTATTTATTTATTTATTTATTTTTTTTTTTAAATACATGTATTTTATTATTCTTCATTACATTATTTCCCCCCTCCCACCCGTCCGTGATAAGGCAGAATTGATTTACAGAAAAGAATACAGAAAACACCAAAGCTCCTGGTAGTGGGAGAGATTTCAA
>CAUYRH010069312.1:0-23088 GCA_963574655.1 Perodicticus potto | reverse complement strand
CGCCTCTAGTCCCAGCTACTTGGGAGGCAGAGGCAAGAGACTCGCTTGAGCCCAGGAATTGGAGGTTGCTGTGAGCTGTGATGCCACGGCACTCTACCCAGGGCGACAGCTTGAGGCTCTGTCTCAAAAAAAAAAAAAGAAGAAGAAGAAGGAGGGGGCCCAGTCCAGGGAAAGCGTTAGGGAGGAAAAGGGTGTGTCCTCCAGGACCTGGGACCCTGGTCCTGCTGACTGCTTTTTCTGGCCTTGGATGGGCAGAGCATGAACCCTGCCATATTGCTGAGGGCAGGTGGGAAAGAGGGCATTCTAGGCTATCCCTGCGCCTCACTGAGTTCCAACTCAGGACAAATGCATAACCTCTCTGAATATCAGCCCTCTCTTGCCTGCCTTGGACTGCAGCGTGAGCCATGAAATGGCTTTTTTTTTTTTTGTAAAAAATAAATGTTGCCTCGGCGCCTGTGGCTCAACGGGCTCACGTACACCTGAGCTGGCGGGTTCGAATACAGCGCAGGCCCACGAAACAACAATGATGGCTGCAACCAAAAAATGGCCGGGCGTTGTGGCAGGTGCCTGTAGTCCCAGCTACTTGGGAGGCGGAGGCAGGAGACTCGCTTGAGCCCAGGAGTTGGAGGTTGCTGTGAGCTGTGATGCAACGGCACTCTATCCAGGGTGACAGCTTGAGGCTCTGTCTCAAAAAAAAAAAAAAAAATGTTTATTTCAAATATGAAAAGTAATGTTAATACATTATCCAAATTGTGTCTTCACTTTTACAAGTATAAAGCAAGAGTTCTGAAAAGCTGTTTAAAATTAGGTATAAAATACTTAAGAATATAATTTGATATTTACAGTGGGCATTTTTTTTTTTTTTGAGACAGAGCCTCAATATGTCACCCTGGATAGAGTGCTATTGCATCACGGCTCACAGCAACCTACAATTCCTTGGCTCAAGCGAGTCTCCAGCCTCCGCCTCCCAAGTAGCTGGGACTAGAGGCGCCCGCCACAACGCCTGGTCATTTTTTGGTTGCAGCCGTCATTGTTGTTTGGCCGGCCCGGGCTGGATTCGAACCCGCTAGCTCAGGTGTACGTGGCTGGCGCCTTAGCCCGTTGAGCCACAGGCGCCAAGCCTCAGTGGGCATTTTTGAAAAATAAAATTTGCTAATACAGCTTTGAAATAAAAGTACATTTACAGTCCCAGTTAAATAAGTCCCTAAGGAACAATCCTCCCTCAAGACAGATAGATAGTATTTCAAATTGAAGTCAGTGTTGGGCGGCGCCTGTGGCTCATTGAGTAGGGCGCCGACCCCATATACCGAAGGTGGCGGGTTCCAACCCGGCCTCGGCTGAACTGCAAAAGAGAAAAATAGCCGGGCTGAGGCAAGAGAATCGCCTAAGCCCAGGAGTTAGAGGTAGCTGTGTGATGCCGCGGGACTCTACCGAGGGCGATAAAGTGAGACTCTGTCTCTATTAAAAAAAAAAAAATTAAGTCGGTGTAACTATTTCTCTTGAAAATAATGGTAAACTTGACTCAATAATGTGTAAGTTCAAATACCTTATGGTCTCCCTGACAAATGCTATCTATTTCTTATGTCTGCTGACCCACAGAGTTCTCAAACATGGCTTTGTAACCTTTGAAAGACTGCCTGGTGGCATTGAGTTTCCCTACCCTGCTAGAGGTCAGGGTAGTCATGGATAAAAGAAAACCAAGCCTTGGGTGGCACCTGTGCCTCAGTGAGTAGGGCACCGACCCCATATACCCAGAGTGGCGGGTTCAAACCCGGCCCTGACCAAACTGCAACAAAAAAATAGTCCGGCGTTGTGGAGGGCGCCTGTCGACCCAGCTACTCGGGAGGCTGAGGCAAGAGAATCACCTAAGCCCAGGAGTTGGAGGTTGCTGTGAGCTGTGACGCCACGGCATTCTACCGAGGGCAATAAAGTGAGACTCTTGTCTCTACAGAAAAAAAAAAAAAGAAAGAAAGAAAAGAAAACCAAGCCTTTTTTGACTGGGAATGCATTTTTACTTTCAGTTTAACATGGGGTGCACTTTCCCCTGGTTGCTTTACACATGGGTCAAGATGTCATTGGAAGGAGCTGTTGAGCCAGTGTTCCAGAACATTTTCCACAGCCTTGTCCTATGGCAGAAGCTGACAGAATAATAAGCAGAGCCATTGACAAATGAGTGGACAAGAAACAGTTCGGGGGAGGGAGACATGAGAAGTCATGACTCAGGTCCCAAGGAGTAGAATCTGTTTAGAGTGGAGTCTAAGAGCCACTGTGTTGAGGAAAGGAGCCAGATAGTTCTGTGACCCCATGGGCCAGAAGAAGCCATGAAAGGATGTCTAAGGAAGAAAGAGTCTCTAGGAGGGTGTGGACCATTCCTGATACCTCCACCTAATCCCTTTCCAAGGAATGAGCAGGATGAATGGTATCTGGTCCCATACAGCTGTGGGGGGCTGAAGTGGTTTCAGAGGTTAGGGTGGGCTAGATCCTTTTTCCTTCCTTCCACCCTGCTGACCACTCCTAAGCCTTTGGAACAATAGGTGCTTACCATCATGAGCTACATTCACAGGGGGCCTGGTCCCAAGCCAGCCCTGCCTCAAGAAGCTGATGACCCTCCTTGGTATAGGCCATGACTCTTTGCCAGAGTACGTACTGTCCCTTCAGGTGACACTTGATGAGCCCAAAGAACCCAGGCTCCTTTGCTCTAGTCTTGGTATCCTTACTATGTGGTTAGCATCTTTGTGTTTGACACCTCATAGTACAAGATGGCTGCTGCATCATCAGCCCCCTTTTAGACTCTAGAATCTAGAGAGAAGGAAGAAAGCAAAGGATAAAAGGATTTTCCAATTTAACCTTTTTTTTCTTTTCTTTTGAGACAGAGTCTCGCTATGTCACCCTCGGTAGAGTATCATGGTGTCACAGCTCACAGCAACCTCAAACTCTTGGGCTCAAGCGATTCTCTTGCCTCAGCCTCCCAAGTAGCTAGGACTACAGGCGCCTGCCACAACAACCGGCTATTTTTTGTTGTTGTTACAGTTGTCATTTAGTGGCCAGGGCCGGGTTCGAACCCGCCAGCCTCAGTGTATGTGGCTGGCGCCCTACCTACTGAGCTATAGGTGCCCCCCTGTCTCATGTTTTTGAGTTCCTCGAAGTATATATGATTTATAGTGATTTATTTAATATTTACATTTAGGGAGGAAACTGTAGTTAGATCAGTATCAACAATGAAAGTAAAATTCTTGGGCTGCAGGACTAATTTTGATTTTGATGACTTGTCTTTCACCAAATATCAATTGAGTGCTCATTATATGTCAGCCAGTGCTCTTGGTGCGGGGGATACAATATGAACAAGACAGAGAAGGCCCCTGCATCAATACAGCTTACATTCTACTGAAGCAGACAGCAGTTTGATAGTCACCCTAGGAGATGGTAATGTGCTAGGTAGATGTGCAGAGAGCTTGTATTCTGGATTTAACCTATGGAATCTGTAGTTTTCAATTTGTCAAAAATTCAGATTATCTGAACTTTTGTGTCTGCTTAATGAATCCAGCAAGTATTTATTAAATACCTTTTGGCTGGACACTGTGCTAAACACAGTAAATAATGTGTAATAATAATAATGATAAATAATAGCTCCTTATAACTGGATAGAGTTATACATTATACAGAGAATTCAGTCCTTCATAGTTGCCCTTGGGTAGGATGTTCACTAGTGTATGTCTTTGAAAGTGGACACGTGTGTGTATTTAGGGACCATTGGATAGCAGGGCAACTAGAGCTAGAATTACTCTTTAATAAGAGGGCTACTGGAATGTCAAGACCAGTGGTCAGACCTTGACCAACAGTCACAGTGGTCAAGCGAGAGTGGCGCTGTTTTTATTATTATTTTTTTTAAATTTATTTTTATTTATGAGACAGAACCTTAAGCCCAGGGTAAAGTGCTGTGGCATCACAGCTCACAGTAACCTCCAATTCCTGGGCTCAAGCGATTCTCCTGCCTCCGCCTCCCATGTAGTTGAGACTACAGGCGCCGGCCACAACGCCAGGCTACTTTTTAGTTGCAGCCGTCGTTGTTGTTTTGCGGGCCGGGCTGGATTCGAACCCACAAGCTTAGTTGTATGTGGCTGGCGCTTTAGCCGCTTGAGCCACAGGCGCTGAGCCCTGTCACTGTTTTTATAAGAACCACTATTGAATGACTTAGGGAAGGGAGAATATTCCAGAAGGAAACTCCTGGGATAAAGATTCAGGGTCAGGAATGGGTAAAGGATTTTGGGAAGGCAATAGGAATTCAGTAACATTAGAGCAGAACGTGAAACTCAGCAAAGTAAGAGATATTTATGCTGAGGTCTGTTCGTGTGGGGCTATGTTGGGAGTTTGTCTTTTATTCTAACATGACAGAGGATCGTTCAGGGTTATTAATGAGGGCTACTTCAAGTTGATGGAATATGCTAGTTTCCTAATGAGATGGTCCATTACGACTCCTGTCCGGCACCCTTTCCATTCCCTAATGTTCCTTTCTACAGTCCCCTTGAGGGAGGTGGTAGCCACTGTGTTTCGGACACAGGTAGCATCACGGGACGTGAAGATACAGCTGGGTTTGGAGGGAGACAAGCCTGGGCTTAAGGGCTGGGCTAAGAGGGATCCCTTCCTTCGCGGCCCCATAGAGATGCTCCTCCTGCATCCTAGAGAATCAGCGAATGGCAGAGCGAGCCCACAGTTGACGCACTACCGGTCGCGCCACCGCTTTTCCGGCTCCAGAGGTTACGGCTTCTGCGCACCTCTCGGGCTGTAAGTGCGGCCTGCGGGCGGGCCGCCAAGTCTCACGGTGAGCGGCTGGACCCCAGGGAGGGGAAAGGAGGTATTCCTGCTGGCCTTAGTGAGGCGGGAGGCCGGAGCTTATTTGGCAGGTTGGCCTTGGCCTTGATTCCCCCCGAATTGTTGCCTGCTAGGCCTCCAGGAGTCAGGGGCACTACCTTTGGTTTGGCTGGACCTCAGTACTGCAGATCCTAGGCACCACAGTGCCGGCGGCAAAAGAGACGTCAGTCTTCAGTGGCGGAGTGAATGAATGAATGAACGAGTGAGTGATGGCTGGATCATCAAAAGCTAGCACCCGTGTCCAGAAGTGAAATCTGGGGCTCAGAATTCTCGGTCTGATACCAGCAACCTTCTCCAGATGATCTTGTAGCTCACAAATTTGTTTAGGGATGGTCTTAATAGGAGCTAGCAAGTAGTGGAAAGCGCACTATTTGGAGAGTCTTGAGATCTGAGTTGTAATTTTGGAGGGTTACAGAGGCTTTTTCTTTATTTCTAAACTTGTACTAATAGTCTATGCCTTGCTTTTTTCAGAAGGCTCAGTTACCCAGGAGTTGGAGGTTGCTGTGAGCTGTGTGAGGCCACGGCACTCTACCGAGGGCAATAAAGTGAGACTCTGTCTCTACCAGAAGGCTCAGTTGACAGCACGTGTATGATAGCTTGTCTGCAAACGTTAATATCTGCCAACCAAATATTACTACCCGATACATGCCAAACATCACACGGAATTCAGGGGTGAGGTTACCACATGGGAATATGTTTCCAGTCTGGTATTGAAAGATAAGTATATAAGCAGCTTTGGTGATGATATTTGAAACTACATTTATTTAGCAGTTATTAGAGTATACCAGGCCCTGTTTGAAACACTGTGCTAATTTATTTAATATTCACAGTAGCCTATTTGTCGTTTCGAAGTGAGAAAGTTGAGGTACAGAAAGAATAGATACCTTATCCAAAGGTACATTGCTACTAAGTGACTCAAGGCTACAGAAGAAATAGATTCTGTGCTCTGCTACAGCCTGGGTGAGTGTGTTATTTGATGCCAAGAGGCAAGCCAAGAAGGGTTTCAGAGAGAAACCCATCAATGGACAAGAGTACATTTCAATGGACAGGAGTACATTTAAAGGAACAGTAGTTTCAAGTTCTTAAAAGAACCCACCTAGTTTGCTCAGACTCCTTTAGCTAATTCTTGATTTGTGAGGAGGTGGCTGCAGTAAGAAAGCTTAGAAGATAGGAGGAGGAGGAAGCCACCTGTCAATTAGGTTAGCAAGATGAGATTAATAAGAGCCTCTTTCCTTTCACCCTTCACTATAATGCCTGTCTTCCCCTAGATCTGAAGGAGATTTTTAATATTTAAAAATAACTGACAATCAGATTATTGTACAAGACACATTTTAGAATAGAAGTACCTACATTCCTTCCTAGGCAATTTATAGACCTGAGGATCAGCAAACTATGGGCCAAATTTGGTCTACCACTTTTTTTTTTTTTCAAAACTGTTATTGAAATGTAACCAAGCTCGTTTGTTTACATATTATCTATTTCTGCTTTTATTTATTTATTTATTTATTTTGAGACAGAGTCTCAAGCTGTCACCCTGGGTACAGTGCTGTGGCATCACAGCTCATAGCAACCTCAAACTCTTGGGCTTAAGCAATTCTCGTGCCTCAGCCTCCCAAGTAGCTGGGACTATTACCTGCCATAATGCCTGGCTATTTTTTTGTTGTTGTTGCAGTTGTCATTGTTGTTTTAGTTGGCCCAGGCCTTGTTCCAACCTGCCAGCCTCCATGTATGTGGCCGGTGCTCTACCCACTAAGCTACGGGCACTGCCTATTTCTGTTTTGTTTTGTTTTTTTGAAATGGCCTCAAGCTGTCATCCTGGGTAGAGTGCTGTGGCATCACAGCTCACAGCAACCTCCAACTCCTGGGCTCAAGCGATTCTCCTGCCTCCACCTCCCAAGTAGCTAGGACCACAGGTGCCTACCACAACGCCCGGCCATTTTTTTGTTGCAGTCATCATTGTTGTTTGGCGGGCCTGGGCTGGATTTGAACCGGCCAGCTCAGGTGTGTGTGGCTGGTACCTTAGCCGTTTGAGCCAAGGTGCCAAGCCTGCCTATTTCTGTTTTTAAATATCAAAACAAAGTTGAATGGTTGCAACAGAGGGATAGAGACCATGTAGCCTAGGAGAACTAAAATACTCATTTTCTGCTCCATTTCAGAAAAAGTTTGCTGACATCTCAGATGATCCATGATTGGAGAGTGGGCATCACCAAAATGCCATTCCTTTTCCATAGGTTTTAGTATCTATAGGATATAAATAGGATATAATAGTATCCTAACCTTGCTGAGTGCCTACTATGTGGCAGATGTCTTTAAGAATACTTTACATGCAAAACATGATTGTAAGAGGGACTTTACCCAACAAATGCAATCAGTGTGACATGGTTTCTTGTACCCTCAATGAATCCCCAACAATTAAAAAAAAAAAAAGAATACTTTACATGGCTAGCTAATACTTTACATGGTTAGGGTGCCACCCACATACACTGGGGCTGGCATGTTTGAACCCAGCCTGGGCCTGCTAAACAACAATGACAACTGGGCGGCACCTGTGGCTCAGTGGGCAGGGCGCTGGCCCCATAAACTGAGGGTGGCGGGTTCAAACCCTCCCCCAGCCAAACTGCAACAAAAAATAGCTGGGTGTTGTGGCGGGCGCCTGTAGTCCCAGCTACTCGGGAGACTGAGGCAAGAGAATCATCTACATCCAGGAGTTGGAGGTTGCTGTGAGCTGTGTGATGCCATGGCACTCTACTGAGGGCGATAAAGTGACTACAAAAAAACCCAAAAAACCAACAATGACAACTACAACAAAAAAGTAGCTGGACATTGTGGTGGGTGCTTGTTGTCCCAGCTACTTGGTAGGCTGAGTTAAACTGCTTAAGCCCTAGATTTGGAGGTTGCTGTGAGCTGTGACACCATGGCACTCTACTCAGGGTGACATAGTGGGACTCTGGCTCTAAAAGAAGAAAAAAAGAATGCTTTACATTGGCCAGGTGCAGTGGCTCATGCCTATAATACTAGCACTCTGGAAGGCTGAGGCGGGTAGATTGCTTGAGCTCACGAGTTTGAGACCACCCTGACCAAAGAGCAAGACCCTGTCTCTACTAAAAGTAGAAAAACTGAGGCAAGAGGCTCTCTTGAGCCCAAGAGTTGTAGGTTGCTGTGAGATACGATGCCATGGCACTCTATCCAGGGCTACAGCTTGAGTCTCTGTCTCAAAAAAAAAAAAAAAAGAATAGAATGCTTTACATGAATTTAATTTGTCGAGGATTCACAGATTGTTACAGCTGGAAGGACTCTTGGTTATTATCTAATATGTCACCCTTTTCAGATAAACAGCCTGTTATGTAGGTCCACTCAATGGGCTATGACAGAACAAAGTTTCCTGACTCCTACTCCAATTCACTTTCATTGTATTCCAAATGGGAGCCCAATGCCATATCACTGGATCTACATCATTTTTGTTTTTGTTTCTGGGTTTTTATTATTTATTTATTTTTATTTTTGAGACAGACTCTTACTCTCTGGTCATGCTCAGTAGAGTGCTGTGGCATCATAGCTCACAGCAACTTCAAACTCCTGGGCTCAAGTGATCCTCTTGCCTCAGACTCCCAAGTAGCTGGGACTACAGGTGCCTGCCACAATGCCTGGCTATTTTTAGAGATGGGGTCTTGCTCTTGCTTAGGCTGGTCTCAAACCCATGAGCTCATTCAATCCACCCGCTTGGGCCTTCCGAGTGCTAGGATTACAGGTGTGAGCCACTGTGCCCGGCCTGTGTTTCTGGGTTTTTAAAAGACAAATTTTTCTGACTATAGTAATAATACATGTATACTGAAGTAAAAGTGAAATACATAGAAGAGTATAAAGGACAAAGTAAAGTAATCTATTAACTGACCTAGAGATGAGTGTAATAATATTTCGGTGGGTTTTCTTTATATCTTTTTTGTTTTAACAGCAGAGTTAACTTTCTTCCTTATGTCCTTTTTTTTTTATAGAGACAGAGTCTCACTTTGTCACCCTGGGTAGAGTGCCATGGCGTCACACAGCTCACAGCAACCTCTTAACTCCTGGGTTTAGGCGATTCTCTTGCCTCAGCCTCCCGAGTAGCTGGGACTACAGGCGCCCGCCACAACACCCAGCTATTTTTTGTTGCAGTTTGGCTGGGGGAGGGTTTGAACCCGCCACCTCGGTATATGGGGCTGGCGCCCTACCCACTGAGCCACAGGCGCCACCTTTCTTTTTCTTTTTTAAGAGACAGCATCTGACTCTTGTCCAATCTGGAGTGCAGTGGTTCAGTTATAGCTCCCTGCAGCCTCAAACTCCTGGGCACAAATGATTCTCTTGCTTAAGCTTCCCAAGTAACTGGGACTACAGCTGTGTGGCACCCTAATTTTTGTATGTTTTTTTAGAAACAGGGTCTCACTATGTTGTTCAGGCTGGCCTTAAACTCCTGGTCTCAAGCAGTCCTCCCACCTCAGCCTCACTGAGTGCTAAGGATGTCAGGCGTGAACCACCTTGCTAAAGCAAAAGTTTACCATATTTTTTTATTCTTCAGCGATGATCAAAATTAAGTTTGATGTATATTCTTGCTAGATTTAAGTTTGTTTTTTCAAAAATAAGGCATATATAGATAATAGAGGAAGTTGGGGGGAAGTTGGGAAGTTGGGGATAATGATTCATAATTCATTGTATCTCCACAGTGATGATTATTTTTTCTTCCTGATCTTACATACATATTTTAAGAAACATATATGATGTTACATTATACTTGAAATTTTATTTTATTTTATTTATTTTTTTGAGACAGTATCACTATGTGGCTCTCGGTAGAGTGCCATGGCGTCCAGCTCACAGCAACCTCAAACTCTTCAGCTGAAGTGATTCTCTTGCCTCAGCCTCCCAAGTACCTCAGACTACAGGCGCCTGCCACAATGCCCGGCTATTTTTGCGTTGTAGTTGTCATTGTTGCTTTGGCAGGCCTGGGCCGTGTTCAAACCTGGCAGCCGCGGTGTATATGGCCAGCGCCCTAGCTGCTGAGCTACAAGCACCCAGCCTGTACTTGAAATTTTATTTTATTTTATTTTTTGAGACAAAGTCTCAGTGTGTTGCCCTCGGTAGAGTATCATGGTGTCACAGCTCACAGCAACCTCAAACTTCTGGGCTCAAGCGATTCTCTTGCCTCAGCCTCCCAAGTAGCTGGGACTACAGGCGCTCACCACAATGCTCGGTTATTTTTTGGTTGTAGTTGTCATTGTTGTCACTTGAGCCCAGGAGTTGGAGGTTGCTGTGAGCTGTGATGCCATGGCACTCTACCCAGGGTGACAGCTTGAGGCTCTGTCTTAAAATAAATAAATAAATAAAAATAAATAAAAATTAAAAAAAATAAAATAAATTTTCCCAATTTGATGTAAACTTTGATTCTTCATTCTTTCAGTTACCATTTTCTTTCTTCTTAATTTTTTTCTTTGAGACAGTGTCTCACTCTGTCACCCTGGGTAGAGTACTGTGGCATCAAAGCTCACAGCAACCTCAAACTCTTGGGCTTAAGTGATTCTCTTGCCTCAGCCTTCCAAGTAGCTGGGACTACAGGCACCCAGAACAACGCCCAGCTATTTTTTGGTTGCAGTTGTTATTATTGCTTAGCAGGCCTGGGCCAGGTTTGAACCCGCCACCCTAGGTGTATGTGACTAGTGCCCTGCTGACTAAGCTATGGGTGCCGCCTAATTTAATTTTTATTTATTTATATTTTATTTATATTTTGGGTATAGAAGATAATTGCTTTTCTATGGGCCACATTTTTCCATTTTTGTCATATGGGTAAACATCCATTTTTTTCAACTTTTTTTTTTTTTTGCAGTTTTTGGCCAAGGCTGGGTTTGAACCCACCACCTCTGGTATATGGGGCCGGTGCCCTACTCCTTTGAGCCACAGGCACCGCCCAAACATTTATCCATTTTTGTCCTGTGCATTTTTGCACCATGCTTAGAAAGGCCTTCGTTAAACCTAAAATCAATAATTTGTCAATATTTTATTATTTTGTGCATTTTATTTTTTCCTTTTTGGATTTAGGATCTTGCTCTGTTCTCCAGGCTTGAGTGCAGTGGCACTATCATAGCTCACCACAGCCTGGAACTCCTGACCTCAAGCCATCCTCCTGCCTCAGCATCCTAACTAGCTGAGACCATAGGCATACAACACCATGCCTGGCTAATTTTTCTAATTATTTTTTGGTAGTGATGGGCTCTCACTGTTACCCACACTGATCTTGAATTTCTGGCCTCAAAAAATCCTCCTGCATGGGCAGTACCTGTGGCTCAGAGGAGTAGGGTGCTGGCCCCATATGCCAGAGATGGCGGGTTCAAACCCAGCCCTGGCCAAAAAACAGCAAAAAAAAAAAGAAAAAAAGAAAGAAATCCTCCTGCCTTGGCTTCCTGAAGTGCTGAAATTACAAGCATGAGCCATGCCAGTTTTGTGGTTTCATTTTTTGTATTTAATCCTTTAATCAGTTTAGGTTTATGTTTATGTGTGATATAGTGATCTTTTTTTTTTCTTTTTGTGGTAGGTAGCAATAGTCCCAACATAATTTACCTATTTTTAATGGTTAGAAATGTTAATTTTATAATATATTAAATTATTTTTATATCTCTTAGAGCATAAAAGATCTTTTTTAAAAATTGTTTAAAAGGGAGGCTCCTGTTGCTCAGTGGGTAGGGTGCCTGCCCCATATACTGAGGGTGGCGGGTTCGAACGTGGCCCCAGCCAAACTGCAACAATAAAAACATAGCCGGGCAGGTAGTGCCTGTGGCTCAAGGAGTAGGGTGATGGCCCCATATACTGTGAGTGGCGGTTCAAGCCCGGCCCCAGCCAAAACTGCAAAAATAAAAATAAAATTCTTAAAAAAATATTAATAAATAAATGGCCAGGTGTTGTGGTGGACGCTTGTAGTCCCAGCTACACGGAAGGCTGAGGCAAGAGAATCACCTAAGCCCAGGAGTTGGAGGTTTCTGTCAGCTGTGATGCCACGGCACTCTACCAAGGACGATAAAGTGAGACTCTGTCTCTAAAAAAAAAAATTGTTTAAAAAATAGAGACATGGGCTCACTGTGTAGCCAAGGCTGGTCTTGAACTCCTGGCCTGAAGTGATCCTCCTGCTTCCCACGTAGCTGAGACTACAGGCACAAGCCACCATACCTGATTTAGAGATCTTTTATAGGTAAAGATCTTTTTATGTCAAAAACTAAATATTGTTTTCAGCTCACATTGCTCTCCTTTAGTCCAGATATGTATTCCTACTTTCTGTTAGACTATTTTAAGACTAAATATAACTTCTTCCTTCCCAGACCACTATCATCATTCAAACCCAAAACTGGTCCATTATATGTGTACTTGACTTCTCCCCCTGTTCATCCAATCCTCTTGATTCTGTCTTTTAGTTAGTACAGTCCCCTTGGTGGACTTTTGAAACAGTCACACAAGGGGTCTTCCAGCTGTCACCTTGAACTCTCCTCATACCCCTACTCAGCAAAAACAAACAAACAAACATATATATATATTAAAATTTTGAAACAGCAGATCTAATCATGTCATGTCTTTCACCACACCTTTCCAAATTCATTTTATGGCTCTTGCTCATTGTAGTGTAAAGTCCTTAAAATGGCTTACAAGGTTCTATTTGATCCAGCTTTGCTTGCCTCAGGCTTTACGTCTCAGTTCTGGTGCTTAATACTTTGTCCTTATTAGATCTTCATTCTGAAATACTGAGTTTGATTCTTTTTGTGTATTCTGTTTGATCTCACTGTATAGTCTTTTCCCTTTTCACTTGTTCATCTCTTCCTCAGAGAGGCTCTTATTCCCAGACTGGATTAGGTCTCCTCTGCTTTACATTCCAAAGTACACCGTACTTCAGTTTTGTGACTCCCATACTTGAAATTATTGGTTTGATATCTTTGTGCAGCTGTTACATAATCTGCAGTCAGATGAGAGGCACTGTCTGACATTTTTTCCAGCATTTAGCACTGATTACACCCAATCCCCATTCTGCTGCATAAGTTTCTGCAGAACTGTGGGATACCTGGCACTTCTCCTTTGTACCCCTCGTATGAAAGTAGAGGAAAACCCATACAGGATCTTCTTAAACTCTCAAAACTCAGACCTCAATAAGAAGCTCACAAGATCAACCTTATGTATTTCGGCAGGCTCATTCTGAACTTTCGTACCTCCAGAGCTCTTGACTCTGGTAAAACGAACTCTACATTGCCCTTTTTTCCTTGTAATAATGCCATCAGTTCTGCTGCTGGCTTAAGGGTTAATACGCTGTTTTGGATGAACGGTTTAATTTTCACATTATAAACAATAAGAGATAACAAAATTCTCTACTATTTTTGCAACCTTTTTGAAGTCAAAACCTATTTTTCAACATTTTTCTTTTTTTTTTTTTTTTAACTGCAGGCTGTGCTCTTACATTGAGCTATGCATGAAGAAAAAACTGTTTGTTGTATCAAAGGTGCTTCTCTGTATAAAGTGTGCTTCGCTATACAATGTGCATCCACATTTTTGACCCAAACTTTCAGGACCATGCCTGTTGTGAAAATGCTAGCCTCTTGGCAGGTAGAGACATATCTGGAGAAGACTAACACTCCCCTGGTAAACTTGAAGATCCCACCACCCTTCTGTACTGTGAATGCTGCCCTTTCCCTCTCTCCTGGGAGCCCTTACCTCCAAGTCATGTCAGGACTGTGGCCTAGATGGCCATGCATATGGCTGGTGGAGTTGGAGCTTCTGAGGCCATCGGACCCACGGGTAGCTAGGTGGGTCCCTTAGAATTGTGCAGGGCTTCCTGTACTCTCCAAGGTATGGCCTTGGCAGTTGTTACTCACAGTCACAGCCCACCCCACCACTGTTCCCTTCGTGGAACTTAGTGGAAGTTGCTCTGGTCCACTCCCACTGGATCCCAGATCCTCCCATACTGGAACCCTATGCACCGGGCAGGCCCAGGTGGGAGGGCATGGCAGCCCCAGAAGGCCCACTGAGGTCCCTGACTCCTGAGCAATACTGCCCATGTATAATGTGCATCCTTATTTTTTCCTCATAAATTTGGGCCAAAATAGGTGCACATTATATACAACACAATATGGTAATTGATATGACATGTAGAATGAAGGACAGCCAGTTTATCTCTAGTTTGTATCAAGTAGAGAGCATTTTCTAACTACTATCAAGGCTCCTTGATTTGTGGTAGAAGTGGGGGAATTTGTCTTAATACATTAGCCTTGCTATGAGGCCATTTTCCTCATGCAACTTTTTTTTTTTTTTTTGTGAGATAGGGTTTTACTCTGTCACTCAGGCTAGAGTGCAATGGCACCATCATAACTCACCTAGGCTCAAGCAATCTTCCTGCCTCAGCCTCCCAAGTAGCTGGGACTATGGGCATGTGCCACAATGCTCTGGCTAATTTTTTTTTTTTTTGTAGAGATGAGGTCTTGCTATTGCCTAGACTGGTCTCAAACTCTTGGGGTCAGACAACACTCTGTATTCCTGCCTTGGCCTCACAAGTGCTAGGAGTATAGCTATAGGTGTGAGCCGCCATACTCAGCTCCCTGCAACTTGTGATTATATTAATTGACTTTTTATGCAAATTATTGTAGGATGGACAGAGTACTAATTAACATGATTTTCCTATTCATTTAATCTTTGAATCTTTGTTTTTAGCATTATAAAGCAATAAATAACATTTTGATTCATAGGTACTTGAAAGTTTAATACTATGTCAGTCTGTCTGAGCTTGTTACTTCTTAGCTGACAAATGGGGTTTCTGAATCTGGAAGACTGCAGCCAATGCTGATTTTTGCTGATGTAACCACATTGATATGCTGAAGAGGTATTGTATGAGTTATTAGATAGTGTCCCTGTTTGCTGGGACAGTGATATCCCTTCCCCCATCATTCTTTCCCTCTATGAGCAGGCTCTTGTTTTCCAAACCTGAAGTATTTTTCATTCAAAGCAAAGAGAAGATTCCTGGATATGAATATGCAAAAAGGTGAAGAGAGAGAGACTGGAAGAGAAACTTGTCCAGGTGAGTGAGCAAGGGACAACCAATGGGATAAACAGGAAGGTTTTGAAAATTTTAGAAGAGAAGCTAAGTGAAGCTCAGGATATCAAATTACTGTGTCCTATCAAGATGCTGGGGACAGGTATGGGTGACTATCTCTGAGGCCTACTTATTCTCAGTATTTATCTTTCTCATTTCCAGTAGTTATCCTTTTATATTCTCCCACTCTTCTCTCTGAATATATAGCATTCATGTTTCCTGTCTTGCCTTAGTTTTAACCTTTTTTGTTGTTTTCCATTTACTTACATCCTGTCATTTTCTCACACCCTAACTTTCTATAGCTGCCCCTTTTTTGGAGGTTTCTCATTAATAGTGATAAAATTGCTCGGATGCATATCTCTTCTACCACTTGCAACTATGAATTGCTTGCCATGTGTACATTAATTGGCCCTTACTTACAGGCTGTAACTGAGTCCTGTTAATGTTAGGGTTCTATAACGTCAAGATCTTCACCTCTGTTGTACATAGTGATATTTACTCTGCTGTTTTCTTTCAGAATGGACAAGAGTCTGCTTTAGAACAGCATGTCTATGAAATTGATTCACCAGGGATAGTAGCAAAGAGATTCCAAGAGGGTGAATTCCAGGATTCTACTCTTGAAAAGAAATATGCATGTGAGGGCAAGAAGGAAAACTCTTCTGGAAAAATTTCTGGGCCTTACCCTTTCCAAGAAGAAGGTTTGGGGGAAGTAATCCACAGAAAAGAACCCCCTGAAATGATTAGTCAAGAATTTAGTTTTGAGAAAAGCTTGCTTTTGACCTCAAATTTTGTTACACATCTCAGAGTTTCTACAGAAGAGAGTCTGCATCAGTGGGCAACAAGTAACATACACACCAGTGAGATTTCAGGCCAAAGCAAATACTCAACTCTCTCCACACAGAAAAAGTCTTGGAAATGTAATGAATGTGGAAAAATTTTTACTCAGAGCTCATCCCTTACTCAACATCAAAGAACTCACACTGGCGAGAGACCCTATGCATGTGAGGAATGTGGGAAAGCCTTTAGTCGAAGCTCATTCCTTGTTCAACATCAAAGAATTCACACTGGACTGAAACCATATGGATGTGAGCAGTGTGGAAAAACATTTAGATGTCGATCATTTCTTACTCAGCATCAGAGGATCCACACTGGAGAGAAACCATACAGATGTGATGAATGTGGGAATTCCTTCCGTAATCACTCCCATCTCACTGAACATCAGAGAATTCACACTGGAGAGAAACCTTATAAATGTAACAGATGTGAGAAGGCATTCAATCAGAACACACACCTTGTTCATCACCAGAGAATTCACACTGGTGAGAAGCCATATTTATGCAATGAATGTGGCACTTCTTTTCGCAAACACTCAAATCTTACACAACATCAGAGAATTCACACTGGGGAAAAACCCCATAAATGTGATGAGTGTGGGAAATCCTTCCAAACAAAGGCAAACCTTTCTCAGCATCAAAGAATTCATACTGGAGAGAAACCCTATAAATGTAAGGAATGTGGCAAAGCCTTTTGTCAGAGCCCATCTCTTATAAAACATCAGCGAATCCATACTGGAGAAAAACCCTATAAGTGTAAGGATTGTGGCAAAGCTTTTACTCAAAGCACTCCACTCACTAAGCACCAGAGAATCCATACAGGGGAGAGACCCTACAAATGCAGTGAATGTGGAAAAGCCTTCATTCAGAGTATTTGCCTTATTCGGCATCAGAGAAGTCACACTGGAGAAAAACCCTATAAATGCAATCAATGTGGAAAGGGCTTTAATCAGAATACCTGCCTCACTCAGCATATGAGAATTCATACTGGAGAGAAGCCTTATAAATGTAAAGAATGTGGGAAAGCCTTTGCTCATAGTTCATCTCTTACTGAACATAATAGAACTCACACTGGTGAGAAACTTTATAAATGTAGTGAGTGTGAGAAAACCTTTCGGAAGTATGCTCACCTTAGTGAACATTACAGAATTCACACTGGTGAGAAACCTTATGAATGTATTGAATGTGGAAAGTTCTTCAGGCATAGTTCTGTCCTTTTCAGACATCGGAAACTTCACAGTGATGAATAATGCTGGCATTTGCATCATGACAATTTCTCTGAAGAGAGTGCCTAGGAATCTGGCTGGAAGGAGAGGGTCAGGTAGAGTTCCTGGAGGGAAAGATGAAGGAGTCTTTTCTACTGCCTTCTTAGAAGAGTGTTTCTAGAAATGGAGATGGAAGCTTATAGAATGCCACTACTAATCAACGTGGCATCTGGGAACATAGGGGAGAAAGGAAGTCCTGCTTTCCAGATAAAGCCTGTAGGTCGCCACTCCATCCCTATGTGACCCCTACACCTTGAGGCTGCATTTGTTAAGTTTGCACTGTGTTTCCTTTACTATACCCTTGCCCCTTCTGACCTTGTCACCCTTGTTCACTGGCTGGTAGGATTGAGGTAGTTTCTAGACACGACCTGTCAGTGTGCATGTGGCACAGTTCTGATGTAGCACTAAGTTTAAGTAGCCTCCAGATATTTGAGACAGCTCTGACTGCTACTGTGGGGAGGCTCTCTGACCTGGGGATGTGGTCCTGTGAAGAGAAGACAGAAGCAAGCAAAAAACAATGCATACTCATTCATTCAAAAAAATAAGAAATTATGTGGTAAAAACTGGGCTGATCTCTACTGATGTGCTGGTGAAGTAGGTTTTTATCAGGGTGAAGATATTTCCTATCCTTTTTGGGCTTTGGAGATACTTTGGGTAAGAAGGAAATAGGAGGCTCGGCGCCTGTGGCTCAATGGGCTACGGTGCCAGCCACGTACACCTGAGCTGGCGGGTTCGAATCCAGCCCGGGCCTGCCAAACAACAATGACGGCTGCAACCAAAAAATGGCCGGGCGTTGTGGCAGGCGCCTGTAGTCCCAGGTACTTGGGAGACGGAGGCAGGAGACTCGCTTGAGCCCAGGAATTGGAGGTTGCTGTGAGCTGTGATGCCACAGCACTCTATCCAGGGTGACATCTTGAGGCTCTGTCTCACAAAAAAAAAAAAAAGGAAATAGGAGGTCGATAGAGACTCTATGATGCCAGTTTGTGGGTAGCAGCCAGATCTGCTGAGAGAGCCTGGGACTAGAAGACCCAATCCAATATCCGTCCCAGAAAAATGCTGGTTTACCCAAGAAAGCAGTCATCTGTGCTAGATTGCTGGTGATATGAGGCCTCAGAGAAGGGAGCCTATATTACCTACACATCTCTGCCTGGTCTAAGGTGCACAGCAGTCTCTTGTAAGTTTGCCTGGGCCACTAGTTCACAGGAGTCAGGGGAGAGGGCACACTAGGACTAATAGTGTCCTAAGAGAATGGAACTTAAATTAAGTTTGTTGGCCTTTGGGAGAAAGCATTAGTGATGAAGGAGGATAACCTTTAGATTGGCTGGAGTTTGGGCTGCTGAAGTAGTACTTAAGAAAGTGTTGACATTTGTCATGGAATGACTTTGGAAAGACCTCTAAAGAGAATATCATTTCAATTTCTTGGAAATTCAAAATTGCATTTTTCTACTGACTATGATGGTATTTTATTTTTTTTGAAAGAAACAGCACAGTTTTCCCTTTATTTCCACAATCCCTTCCATTTTCTTTTCTTTCTTTCTTTCTTTTTTTTTTTTTTTTTTGTGTGCAGTTTTTGGCCGGGGCTGGGTCTGAACCTGCCACCTTCGGCATATGGAGCTAGTGCCCTACTCCTTTGAGCCACAGGCGCCACCCCCCTTCCATTTTCTTAACTGCTATCCATAAATTGAGTTCAGAAGATTGAGAATAGGTTTTGACTGGTGCTTAAAATAGTTTGTAAGCTCTGAAGCTTATCTATTTTTAAAAACATAACTATTAAAAACAAGTAAGGTAAGTTGATTCTGGAATGCTTGATTATTTGGAACTTAACAGTTTTTCCAGAGCAATGATCTTTTAAGCATTGGTTTGTGGCATGAATTGCTATTAATGGAGATGGAGTAGAAATAGCACGTACACTCTTGCCTCTCTAGCTATGGATATTATGTTTTCAAATTTCATAATTGAGGAAATACCTTACAGGTAAAAATAACCCTTGAAAGCTTTCTAAATATATACATGAAAAAGCACATTTCTATCAAGAGCATCAATGTATTTATACTTACTAAGTGAAAAATGACACTTTAGAATTAATTTCCACTACACAGTAAGTGTTCAGTAAATATTTATTTGGTGAACTAATGCAATTTTATCAACCTTTGCCCACCAGAACTTTTTAAGGAACTTCCCAGTGTTGTAGGTCTTTATAGTAAATATTTATACACTGCTATGTTTGGAATCTTGAGTGGATATTACAGAATTGGGAGTTTTCTTAAAAAAGAAATGAGAAAACGTTGAGAAAGGTTTTCATACTTTCTTTAAAGACAAGTTTCACTTTATTACCCAGGCTTGAGTGCAGAAGTATGATCAAAGATCGTAGCTTACTGTAACCTTGAATTTCTGGGCTCAACTGATCTTCCCCAGATAATTTTTAAAATTTTTTGTAGAGATAGGGTCTTGCTTTGTTGTGCAGGCTGATCTTGAACTGCTGACCTCAAGTGATCTTCCTTTCTTGTCCTCCCAAAGCACTGGGATTGTAGGTGTGAGCCACTATGCCCAGCTGAGAAAGGTTTTCTAAAATGGAATGGCTATGACCCTGCATTGTTAACCTTCAAGTTAACAGTCCAGCATGTTTCACTTTCTGGAGAAACAGAAAAGAAAGGAACTTATCTTTCCACTGCCTTCACCCCATTTTTTCACCCTTGCAGACACCTGCTTCTGACTTTCAGTTGCTGGCCCACGAAGAATCAGCATTCCAGGGTGGCCCCAAACTTAATGATTGTCCTCTCCTTCAATCTTCCATCTTACTTAATCTTCATAGCCATCTAACCACTACAGCCTGTTGAAATTATCTCACATATCTGGAAGCCATTTCCACTGCTATTGCTATAGTCCAGTCCCCAGTTTATTTCCTAGATTATTTTTAATTTTTTCTAACAAGTGTTCCAGTATGTTGCTCCTCTCAGCCATCTTCGACACTTCTGGATGACCTAAGCCCAACTGGCAGCTTTATTCTTTTTTAGAATAAAGTCCTAGCCCTTTAAGGAGGCATTTGAGACCCCCAGCCTGCCCCATGCCTACCTTTATTGTCATCCTCAGCCCTCATTCCTTGTCTGGCACATGCTATTTTCTAGTGCAAATTCTTGTGAGTACACAGTATGACCATTGGACTCCTTGATGCCTTTACACATTCTGTTCTATTGTCTTGGTTCTTCCCTGCTTCTGCTTAACTGGAAAACTCCCATTTGTCATTTATGAATGTGTTAGCTGTCTCTAACCCCATGTATTTTTTTTTTCTTTGAGACAGAGTCTTGCTCTGTTGCCCAAGCTAGAGTGCAGTGGCCACATCATAGCTCAGTACAGTGTTAAACTCCTTGGCTCAAGAGATACTCCTGCCTTGGCCTCCCAAGTAGTGGGGAGTCTAGGCACGTACCACTACACCTGGCTAATTTTTCTATTATTTTCTAGAAATGAGGTCTCACCATGGTGCTCAGATTGGTCTTGAAATCCTGGCCTCAAGGAATCCTCTTGCCATGACCTCCCAAAGTTCTAGGATTATAGGCATGAGCCATCATACTTGACCCAACCTCATGTATTTTTTAAAATTATATTTTGTATTTTTCATTATTTTGCATGTTATAATGGTTTACAAATCTTTCTCTTTCCACTGAAAGTTCAGCTCTACCAGAGCAGGAGGAATTGGATATATTTTATTTTATTTTGTATTATTATCATTTATGGGGTCTGACTGAGAGGATACCCAAGGAGGGGGAGGTCTGGGAGAACAGGTCTTCTCAAGGAGAGCACAAGGATACACTTGCAGGGTCCTCTCCATGGTGACTCAGCCCTTATGAATTTGTAAACTTAACTCCCTGGAACTTGGAAGTTTCCAAGTTCAGTGAAATACTGTAGTTAGGTGGGGGCTGGAATAGCATCTCCCGCTTGATTCAAACTGGTCAATAAGAGGGGTACGTGTGGGGTGGAACTTTTTGACTGTCGATAAAAAGGGAAAGATCAAGCCAGACAGGGAGCACGGCCATTTGGAATTCTATGCCATAAGCTCCCAGCTGGTGAATAAAGCCCTTCCCCTTATAAACGTGGTGTTTGGGTGCTCTTTCTCTCCGTTGGGCCTTGTCTTCCTGCAACATGACTATGTTGTACAGGCTGGCTTTGGCTCAAGTGCTGCACTCACGTTAGCCTTCTGATTAACTGGGACTGTAAGCATGCACCATCATACCCAGTTTGAAGCAGAGTGACATTTATTGATCTTTATGTCTTTAGTACCTGGTACTTAGGAGGTGCTCAGTAATATTTGTCAAATATTGGGTCAAACATTCTAGCCTGCAGGTTGTGTCTTAGATTTCCAGGTGCCAGCAGAAAGGAGACTTAGTGAGTGTTTCTGTGAAGTGTTTGCTTGCCACAGCTCACAGCTTGCCAGGAGCAAGATTCTGAACCTTCCCTCAAGATACAGAGTGTGTAGTTGTATTAAACAAAGGATCCCAAAGAGAAAGTAATACTTTGTTGGCTAACGAAGTTTTATAAATTATGGATTTTAAAGTCTCATCAGTAATAAAGTACTTTCAGTTCAGAGACACACATATATCCACTGGTATATCCACGAAATAAGATAGGCAGGAACTGAAGAGTAATGCTGTCCTGACGAGATCACACAGAGCTTAAAAATCTCAAAGTGGAAGGAGTTTAACTCGTGAGTTTAGAATGATGCAGTGGGATGAAGCCACATCAGATTCTCAAAATAAAAGAGAAAACAGGTGATTGTAGTTGCCCAAGGCTATGCAACCAGTAAGCATCAGGGGAAGTTTAAACTGTAATGTCCTTACATTTAATTAACTTAGTCTCTTATAATTGACCACTTAAGCCTTTAACTATCTCATCTTGAGAACAAGAGGCTTTTTGCCTGCATAATATCAGACTTACCTGGGTGTAAGTGAAGATGAGAAATAAGTTGATTTTGCATTTTGAGCCCACTTCCTACATAATGCAGAAAACTAACCTTGACCCTAGGGGATGCCAGTCTCAATTCCCTTCATCCACTGTCAACATCAGGGCTAAGGTCATTTCTGTTTTGTGGAATTTGGTGGCCATCTTTACTGCCCATTTTCCACTTCACTCATTGAAAGAAGCTCAGCCTAAATTGCTGTTAAGTCTCAAGTTAACTGTTTCTAGTTAACTGCTCTACCTAGGGTAGCCCACGTTCCAGGCTTAATTTCCCCATAGTAAATCCTGCTGATTTAAAGAATATTTGAAACCTATAAAGTAGGTGAGAATAACTAGGGGTAGGTTATCTGGCCTGTGAGATGTCCTGGGGCTGGGGCAGAACTTGTTACTTTAGTCCAAAGAATTGCTGAGAATGTGATACTTGTTAAGTAAGGATAGTTCATGTCAATTGACAGTTTTACAAAGGGCCCCTTTTTAGCTGAAGATGGTTAGTAATTGCCTCAGTCTATGGCACTTCCACTCCTGATTTCAGCCCCTTAAAGGGACTCCATTTGTGGAAAATGACCAATCTGGAAGTTTGAGCAGATTATTTATCTGCTGTATGGCACTCATTTTTTACCACGTGTTTGCTGAGTGCCTAGATGTGCTGCACACTAGGAATGTGATGGTAAACATACAGCTCCATTGTCCTGTGTTTGCAGATCAGGAAAAAGGCCTGAAGTCAATCATTGCTCTGCTACCTGTGCTTGTATCCCCAAAATACACCTGTCAGATTGAGCCGTATTTGGAAATATTTCCTGAATGAGGACCAGCAATATCTGAAGGTTAGCAGAAAGCGGATGAGGGTACTATGAAGGCTGGAAAGTCACGAAGTCAAGACAGCAATAGGGACTGGAGCTGGGATGAGAACAGATTTAACATTTATTGAATACTATTATTATTATTATTTTTGAGACAGAGCCTCAAGCTGTCACCCTGGATAGAGCGCTGTGGCATCACAGCTCACAGCAACCTCCAATTCCTGGGCTCAAGCGAGTCTCTTGCCTCCGCCTCCCAAGTAGCTGGGACCACAGGCACCCGGACATTT
>CAUYRH010069309.1:0-10948 GCA_963574655.1 Perodicticus potto | reverse complement strand
TCTTTCCTTTGCCTGCAAGAGGGGCTCGGATAAGGTGGATGTTTTGCTTGACTTCCTTGATGTCCTGGACTTTCTGTAGCTCTTTATTTTTCTTCAGTCTGTTCATTATAAATTTAGCTTGGCGTTTCTGTTTGATCTCTTTGACTCTCTTCGTTGCATCAATAGTTTTATTCCATAGCTCTGTCTGGTATTTGACAGGTTCATTTCTACGTTTCTCAAATTCAAATGAATTATCCACTGTAAGCTCTTTACCAGCTGCTTTCCGGAATGCTTTAGTCCACCTGACCTTGCGAGGATTGCGCTTCTTTTTAAAGTTTTTATGACATTTGGATTTACAAAATCTGAACACCTTGCAATCACTGCGGACGAACATCATGCCGTGGCCAGGGTAAATTGGCCCCGAACAGAAATAACACTTCTCTATACGCATGTTGCTCTCGCCTGGGTCCACGCAGACCCAAAGCTAAACTCGAGAGGAAGTCAGCAGCCGGTTTTTTAATTGACATGCATTAGTTTAGTTTTGAGAGTTCCTCTTGGAATTGATTTCCAGTTTCATTTCACTGTGGTTTGAGAAGATACATGGTCTTATCTTTTCTTTAAATTTGCCAAGACTTATTTTGTGGTCTAACATACAATTGGAAAATGTTTCATATGCTGATGATAAGAATGTATATTCTGTAGTTTGAGGATAGAGTATTATGTAAATGTCTTAGGTTCATTCATTCTAGAGTCTCATTTTAGTCCAGTGTTTGTTAATTTTCTGTCTCAATGATCTGCCTAGTTATGCCAGTAGAGTGTTTATGTCCCTGGATATCATGATGTTGCTATTTGTTTCTTTCCTTAAGTCTAGTAGTATTTGTTTTATGACTCGGGGAGCTACTGTTTTAGGTACATATATTTGTAAAATCGTTATACCTTCTTATTTAGCCAATACCTTTATCATTATATCATGACCTTTCCTTCTCTTTTTTTAATGTTGTTGATTTAAAGTCCACTTCATATTATATGAGAATAGCTACTCCTGCTTGCTTTTGGCTTCCCTATCTATACAAGGAATATTTTTTCTACCCCTTTACCTAGAGTCTATGAGAATATTTACACAATAAATGATTTTCCTTTTTTTTTTTTTCTTTAGCAAGCCTGGGCCGGATTCAAACCGGACACCCCCAGTACATGGGGCTGGTACTCTAACCATTGAGCTATGGACACCCAGCCAAATGATTTTCTTAAAAAACAGTGTATATTTGGGTTCCTTTTAAAATCTATTCTGCAAATCTATATCTTTTAAGTGGGGCATTTAGACCATTTCATTCAGTGCTAATATTGATATGTTAGATACTGTACCAGTCATCATGTTGATATGTATAGCTACCTAGTTGCTTTGTGTTTTCCCTTGTGTTACCATTTTGTAAGAGCTGTGAGTCTTTACTTTTGCTTGTTTTTACACTGGTGGGTATCAATTTTTCTTTTCCGTGTTTAGAGCACTTTCTTTCTTTTTTTTTTTTTTCTTTTTTTTTGGTAGAGACAGAGTCTCACTTTATCGCCCTCAGTAGAGTGCCGTGGTTTCACACAGCTCACAGCAACCTCTAACTCCTGGGCTTGGGCAACTCTCTTGCCTCAGCCTCCCAAGTAGCTGGAACTACAGGTGCCTGCCACAATGCATGGCTATTTTTCTGTTTTGCAGTTCTGCTGAGGCTGGGTTTGAACCCACCACCTTCGGTACATGGGGCCGGCACCCTACTCGATGAGCCACAGGCGCTGCCCTAGAGTACTTTCAAGAATTTCTCATAGGGAAGCTATAGTGCTGACAAATTCCATTAGTGTTGATTTCTAATTTTTTATTATAGCTGTATATAGGTAAAATTAATTGTTGTATGTTGACATTATATCCTGTAACCTTGCTGAACTTATAGTTTCTTTAGGGTTTTCCCTTGCTCCCTACCAGGCTGCTAAATATGAAAAGGCCCACAGGGTGCCAAGTCAGCAAGTGACCCATGCCTTTCCAAGTCTGTACCTCACACTGATAGAGGTTCTCTCAGGTACCAAGTGCCTCACCCATTGAAGAGGCCATGAGTTGGCCAGCCAGGGTCCCCCACCCCAGCCTGAGACCTTAGTCCCCAGGAGGTAGAGATTAGAGTCCTTCTAGGTTCTCTGCACCAGAGAGGAGACTGAAGACATTTGTGCCCAATACCTACTGTGTGCTGGACTCTGACTAGTGTCCAAGAAAGCTGGTAATGGTGGAGGGAGGCAGGGTCACTGGAGTATTCCTCTCCCATCCATCATGAATCCACTAAAGCCATAGCCTTCACTCTGGTCAGCCTCCAGGTGAAATAGTAGGGGGAAAAAATGTAGGAAGAGAAAAGAAGAGTAGACCAGATCTCTAGGCTGTCTATCAAGACCACAGAAAGAGATCAGCTATATAGAAGCATTGGAGAAAGGAAGAAAGGAGAAGGAATCCCTTTGTAAGAGAGACTTCCTGAAATTGTCACAGTCTGCTGTGATTTTGTTTCGAATACAGGAATATGATTTGAAAGTGCTCTGGAGGTGCTGTGAAAAGAAAAGTGAGGATCTCAGTCAAGCAGAGAGATAGGAGGAAAGTCAAAACTAGACATCCAGCCTAATCTGCTTCCCTGAAGAGGCCACACACACCTCAAGCTGCAGAAAATGCTATTTTGGGGACAATATCACCTGCAGAGCACCCATACCTACCTAAGTTCTCACTTACTTCCCTGGTACTCATATTGTTTGCTCCAGAAGGCCTCTTCTCTCCTTTATTCCAACATCTAGGCACGAGTCACTCTCTCAATAATCAGAAAAAAGGGCTCCAAACTATCGTTTCCAGACTATTAAGGAAAAAAAAAATGGTCCTTGGTCTAAGCACCAGACAGCATGACTTAAATACATACTTCCCATTTTGAATATGAAGATATTCAGCAGCACTGAGGAGAGAAGGAAAGAAGATTAAAAAAGCAAGACGCTTAGCTGCAAGATGCACAGCCAGGGCCTCAGACCTGAATAGAATGGCAATTACCCACTCTCATCCACATTCCTGTGTGACAGCTTCCTCCACCATCTCATAGATCTGCATTCCCCGAGGATGAAGCCAATACCTTGAGGAATAATAGTGGATTGAATGGAAAATATGACCCAGATTACAACTGGGTATAGAAAACCAGCTTGAAGCCATTGTCTGAGAAAATTGTAGCCTTTTTTTGAAAAAGGAAGAAAAGAAGGAAAGGAGGGAGGGAGGAAAGGAAGAGAATTTTTCTTTGACAAAAAGAACCATGAAGTAAATAAGTGAGAAGAAAGGGCCTGAGAGTTGTACGATTTTCTTCTCTTTTCTTTCTTTCTTTTTTTTTTTTTGGTTGCAGTTGTCATTGTTGTTTTTAGTAGCAGACCCCGGACTGGGATCGAACCTGCCATCCTTGGTGTATGTTAGCTGGCACCCTACCCACTGAGCTACGGGTGCCACCAGAGTGGTACAATTTTCGTATACTCTGGAAACGAGTATCTTATAAAATATACAATTTATAAATATCCTAACTTTTCAGGGTAATATTTTTTTCTTCTACCCCAATACAAAGTCCATGATAGGCATATTCCCTTATTGTCCCATTTATATGATACTGTAGTAAGTTTCCAAGCAGGTGGTCTTCTATTAGACCTCCTATTGCTCTCCCATTAGATCTCCCACCTTGGGAAGGTTATAGACTTCATTTCTTGTACGCTGTCCTGCATGTAAGCATCACAATGGAAGCTCAGTTCTTCCAAGATTTTCCAGAAACCCCAAGGATGGAAGATGAATTGTATACTCTCTCACCTCCCAGGATTCCCGTTATCATTTCATTCATGGCTCCTGTGAATTCCGATACTTTTAATGCCAAGCAGTGGTGCATTTTTAAAAAAATGACTTATTTATCAACACTTTAGTTGTTTTCATAATGAAGGTCATTCAGAGTAACTTTTTAAAGATAAGTTGTTTCATGTTTCAACAGTTGGCTCATTTTTATGGCGTACCACAGGATGTCTAACCATTCATTTATTGAAAGACATGTTGGTTGTGTCCAATTTTTGACTCTTAAAAACAAAGGTGCTATGAGCATTCATGTTCACTTTCAATATACTTATATCATTGTATTTGAACTGAGTTTCATACAGACACCATATAGTTGGGTCATTTTTAAAAATCTACTCTTCCACTGTTTTTGAATTGGTCTATTTAGAACATTTTCTGCACTTGAAAGATCTTGTGACACTCTTCTGGCCTCTGTGTTTTCTGATAAGAATTCCCCCTTTCATTTGAATTGTTATTCCCTTATGGGGAATTGTCATTTCCCTTCTGCTGATTTCATAACTTTCTCTTAGTCTTTAGTTTTCTGCCATTCTGATAATGACACGTCTTTGTATGGATTTCTCTGGGTTTATCCTGTTTGGGATTTACTATAGGTTTATGTCTTTTGCCAATTTGGGAGCATTTTAGGATTTTATTTTAATGTATTTTCAATTCTGGTCTCATTCTCCTCTCATCCTGGGATTCTTATGACAGAAATATCACATTTTTTCCTGTTTTTTTCTTTATTAAATCATAACTGTGTACATTAATGCATTTATGGGGTGCAATGTACTGATTTGATATACTACATTTAACTGATTAACATAACCATCACCTCACTTACTTGTTTGTTGTAGTAAGACATTTATACTCTATTCTTAATAGTTTTGAAATGTACCATTGCATTATGCACATTAGGTGACGTCCCACCAAATGCCCTCCCTCCTCCTGGCCTTCCCCCTCCCCTCCACTTCCCTCCTTCTTTCTGGACTATAGGCATATTTTACCACTTGCCCGGTTTTCCCTCAGACTTTGTTTACTTTTTTCCATCTTTTTTGTTTCTCTGCCATTCCAATCAGAGCATTTCTGTTGCTCTATCTTCAGTTCACTGATTCCCTCCTCTGTTCTCTCCATTCTGCTGTTGAACACATGAATTAAACTTTTTATTTCAGTTATTGTACTTTTAAGTTCTAAACTTTCCATTTAGTTCTTTTTTATATCCTATTTCTTTGCCGAGACTTGCATGTTTTCATCTGCTTTGAATGTGTTTATAGTTGCTCATTGAAGCATTCTTGTGATGGTTTATTTCTAATACTTAAAGATAATACTATCTTCTATGTTCTCTTGGTCTTAGTCTCTCTTGATTGTTCTCATTCAAGTTGAGATTTTCCTGGACATTTTAATACGTACTATGAGACTGAATCTTATTCAAACCTTCCGTTTTAACTAACTTTCTCTGACATCGCTTTAGTAGGGGAAGGGGCCCACTGCTTCATCACTCCTAGATGGGAGTGGAAAACCAAGTTCCTTACTTGGCTTCTATCAATACCCAGAAGGATTCTCTTTGTTACTGGTGGGAATTAATGATAGTTTCAACTCCTCACTAGGCCTCCACTGAATATCTCCTTGGCTGGGAGGGTTAGGAGTGCCTCATTACTATTCCAATGTGGAGCCTCATGGTCTTTGCTGGCTGGATGGGATGGAGCCACAGTTTCTTCTGTTGTTTGGCTAGAGTAGAGCAGTTATTGTTTAAAAGTTTTTTGCCTTACAGAAAAGATTGCCCCTTTTTTGGTCCTTTGGGTAGAAACAGTAGGCTTTTGTTGGGGCTTTTTTTTTTTTTTTTGAAATTGTTGGGGATTCATTGAGGGTACAAGAGACCATGTTACACTGGTTGCATTTGTTGGGTAAAGTCCCTCTTACAATCGTGTTTTGCCCCCAAAAGGTGTGGCACACACCAAGGCCCCAAGACCCCACCCCTTATTGGGGCTTTTTTGTCTGTCCCTTTTGGCATTTCCACATTGCTGCTTCTTTACCTCTAAGTTTGGGATATCTGAGGCAAAAAGAAAACCCAGGAAGAGGTCGGGACACAATTATAAGAGGGACCTTACCTATCAAACACAAACATTGTAACCTAATTCTTTGTACCTTCAATTAACCTGAAACAATAAAAAATAATAAAGTAATCCAGATCAGTAAAGAAAGAAAGAAAGAAAAAAGAAAACCCAGGGAACTCAAGTTCATGACATTCCTTGTGTCCCAAGGTCGCGAGACTGTTTGCTTTCTTCTTTCCATTATTTGGAGTCTTCTCATGCTTGTTTTATGTACAATATCCAGGCTGTTTAGTTGGACTTAGCAGGAAGAGTAGAGGAAAATACATCTACTCCATCTTCCTGGAGGCTAAGTTGAATCCTTATAGAGAATTTTTGAACAATAATAAACTAACTTTTTTAAGTTTTTATTTTTACTAACACCTTACTCCAACATTTCTAAATAACTCCACCGATTAAATATTCTCCCCTTCCAAGCATTTTATCTTTATTCTTTTTAAAAGTTGGGGGTTTGTTTCTGAAGAAAACACAATAAAAACAGCTTTATTTAAGTATATTTGACATATAGCAACCTGAATAATGTGTAAATTTGATAAGCTTTGACATTGGTATAGACCCAGGAAACCATCACCATAATAAAGATAGTGAATGGATCATTCATACCGAAAAGCTGTCTCTTAGTCTTCATAATTCCCCCCCTTTGCCGCTCCCTGAATCTCCATCCTCAAGCAACTGCAGATCTGCTTTCTGTCATAATAGAACTCTTGCATTTTGAAGATTTTTATATGATTCCCTAGAAGTGGTATCACTTGTATCACATGATAGGTGCATGTTTAACATTTTAAGAAGCTGCTAAACTGTTTTTGAAAATGATGTTGACATTTTCCACTGTCATAAGGTACATGCGAGAGTTCCAGTGCTCCCAAACCTCACCAACATAGCTACTGCTGTTAATATTCTTTTTTTCTTTCTTTCTTTTCTCTCTCTTCTTTCTTTCTCTTCTTTCATTCCTTTCTTTCCTTTCTTTCCTTTCTTGAGACAGAGTCTCACTCAGTCACCCTGGGGTTGAATGCCATGGCATCATAGCCCACAGCAACCTCAAATTCTTGGGCTGAAGTGATCCTCTTGCCTCAGCCTCCCAAGTAGCTGGGACTACGTGCCCACGACACAGTGCCCAGCTTTTTTTTTTATTATTGATTGACTGATTGATTGATTGAGACAGTCTCACTTTGTCGCCCTTGGTAGAGTGCTGTGGCATCATAGCTCACAGCAACCTCAAACTCTTGGGCTCAAGTGATCCTCTTGCCTCAGCCTCCCAAGTAGCTGGGACTACCTGCACACGACACCGTGCCCAGCTCTATTTATTTATTTATATATATATTTATTTAGACTGAGTCTCACTTTGTTGCCCTCAGTAGAGTGCTGTGGCATCATAGCTCACAGCAATCTCAAACTCTTGGGCTCAAACAATTCTCTTGCCTCAGCCTCCCAAGTAGCTGGGATTATAAGCACCTGCCACAATGCCCAGCTATTTTTTTTTTAAATTTGTAGAGGCGGGGGTCTCACTCTGGTTCAAGCTGGTCTTGAACCCAGGAGCTCAGGCAATCCACCAGCTTCAGCCTCCCAGAGTGATAGGATTACAAGCGTGAGTGTCCGTGCCCAGCCTGCCCAGCCATTTTTTTTTTTTTTAATGTAGAGTCAGAGTCTCACTTATTGCCCTCGGTAGATTCCTGGACTTAAGCGATTCTCTTGCCTCAGCCTCCCGAGTAGCTGGGACTCGCCCACCACAATGCCCGGCTATTTTTTTGTTGCGGTTTGGCTGCGGCTGGGTTTGAATCTGCTACCCTAGGTATATGGGGCCGGCGCCCTACCCACTGAGCAACAGGCGCCGCCCCCGGCTAGGATAGCTCTTGCTCCCAGTTCAAGTAATCCGTCCGCCTGGGCCTCCCAGAGTACTAGGATTACAGACATGAGCCACCATGCCCAGCCCTGTTTTCAATATCTCAATAGGTGGATAGTGGTACCTCATTGTGATTTCGATTGGCATTTCCTTGTGATGAATAATGTTGAGCTTCTATGTATGAGGATATTTACTATCTGCACATCTTTTTCAAGAAATGTTCAAATGTGCCCATTTTTCATTTGACTGATTCCTTCTTAGTGAATTTTTAAGCATTCTTTTTATGGTTAGAAAACTAAACCTTTATAAGAAATGTTATTCTGGGGTGGCACCTGTGGCTCAAAGAGTAGGGCACCAGTGCCATATACCGGGGATGGTGGGTTCAAACCCAGTCCCAGCCAAAAACTGAAGAAAAAAAAAATTATTCTGAATATTGTACATTTAGGCCTATGATTCATTTTTACTTACTTTTTTATATGGTTTGAGGTATGGCTTGAAACTCACTTTTTCATACAGATATGTGATTGTTCTAGATCCCGTTTGTTGAAAATACTATCTCTCCTTTTTCGTTTTTTTTTTTTTTTTTTTTTGCATCTTTATCAATAACCAGTTGTGTATACATGTGTGTATGGTGGGTCTATTTCTGCACTCTTTATTCTATTCATTGATGTATTGCTATCATTACGCCAATATCACACCATCCTGAGTATTCTCACTTTATAAGAAACCTTAAAATTAAGGAGTGTAACCCCTCCATCTTTCTTCTCTGTTGTACAGGACTTCTTTAAGCTATGCTGCCTGCCAATTTTTATGTCAAAAGTCTTCTGGATTTTGGTTGAGATCGCATGAAACCTACAGGTGAATTTGGAAAGAACTGACATATTAACAATATTGAATTTGCCAACCCTTGAACAATATCTACATATATTTAGGTCTTTAATTATCTCCTCAATGTTTTGCAGTTTGGGGCGGCACCTATGGCTCAAGGAGTAGGGTGCTGGCCCCATATATATACCCGAGGTGGCAGGTTCAAACCCAGCCCCAGCCAAAAAAAAGGAAATTAAAAAAATTTTAAAAAGTGTTTTGCACTTTTTAGTGTATAGATCTCCTACAAATTTTGTTAGATTTATCATTAAGCATGCTGTATTTTCTAAAGATGTCTTAATTGCTCTGTTTATTTCAATTTCCTAATATTCATTGCTATAAAGATAAAAATACAATTGACTTTGGTATTGATTTTGTATTCTGCTACCTTGCTAAACCCAATTATTAGTTCTAGAAGCACTTCTTTAGATTGATAGAATTTTCTGTATATGTTATCTGTGGTCTGTGATTAAAAATAGTTATCCTTTTTAATCAGGAGGTCTTCCCTTCCCTTGTCAGACTAGAAAGAGCCTCAAGTACAATGTTGAAGCCCGCCCAATCCCCTAGTTTTCTAAATGTAAACACCTGGCACAACTTCTAGCACAAAAATATCTATCTCATCCCACATACACACACACACACACACACCCAACACACTGTTAAAACTAGTGGAACAAGTTTATTTAATGAAGTCTTGATAGCCTGAAACCAGTGATTTCAGATTGGGAAATATTATAAAAAACTATGGAGAGCTTATGTGAACACTGGAAAAAGGAAGTGAATGGAAAAGTTTCTTGGTAATAGCCAAGAATGGGGTGGTCGTTAAGGTGCTTAAAAGCAATCTGTAGGCAGGAAGTGGAATAATTCACATTTCCAGAGAAATGTAATATAACCATATTACCTTGGGAGGATTGTAGGTAAGAACTGTAAACACTAGGTAAAGATGAAGGGTGGGAGAGAATAGACTGAACCACTGAATGGGGTGGCCATGAAAAAGGCCTTGTGGGAGATGCCCTCTCCCTACCTTGTAACTCACTAGAATTTAACATGGGAGATGAAGAGGGGACAGATCCATTGGTAAGTACATTGACAGATACTAAAGAAATTCCTACTTTCCCCAACCAGTGTGAATTTAGGCCCTCCAGCAACCCCCCTCTTTCCTGTGGAGGTGTCATGTTACCACCCCCTCTGATGTCCCGATGGTGCTTTGTGATGTCTAAAGTCCCCCAGGGCTACCATTGGCTGGGGAGTGGATGACCAAACAAAACGCAGGGGTGTGGCCAGACCCTATACTGGGGAGCGCATACAGAAGGAGAGCAGAAGGTCTTAGTAGACGCTAGGAAGCTCTGCCATGGCCAAGACGACCAGTAAACCACAATCCTCTGGTGTAGTCATTCGCTCGCGAAAAAGAAAGACCACACGGGGGAAGAAGAGAACACCTCGTCAACCCAAGTCCAAAGGCAGCTGCAAGGTGAGGAACCCACCCAAGCTCCTCCTGGCCTTCCCCTCCTCTCTCCCCCAGACTCCTCTCCTGCCCTGGCCCACACGACCCCCCCCCATCCTGTCCTCCTCAAACCACTCCCCTTCAGTGATCTCCCTGTTGTCTTTCCAGGTGCCCGAGGAACCCACAAAGGCGAAAGAAGCCAACGAAGGGAGTCCGGAAAGAAAGACTTCTCCAAAAATGACCCCCTCTTCATCCGAACCTAGGAGAGGGAACGGGGTGATGCTTATGAGTTACACTACCTGGCCGGATGAGAGTGCCAGTCAGAATGAGGCAGGCGGGGCCCCACAGAACAGGCCCACCATCTCAGGGATCACTATTAGAAAACTCTGAATTCAGAGTGTGTCCGGAGACCGCAGAACTATCTGCCAAGTCTCCGGAGGTCTGTCCCCTGGGCAATAGCACCCACTGGGTACACAATGGTTGTAAAATAAAATCAACCCATTGAGAAATGATGTGTCTCTGTGTGTTCTGTGAGGCGGGAAGGGAGGAAGGAGGGAAAAGGCGGGTATGTGGGAAGGGAGGCAGGTGGGTATTTCTTTTTTTTTTTTTTTTGAGTGATTAAGATTTTATTTTGGGAATTTGGAAACATACAAAAATATCCACTTGGTAATCATTATTTTGTGAAAGGGACAAAATATAATGGATTGGAGAAAATCAGGTTTTTTTTTAAATACATGTATTTTATTATTCTTCATTACATTATTCCCCCCCACCACCCGTCCGTGATAAGACAGAATTGATTTACAGAAAAGAATACAGAAAACACCAAAGCTCCTGGTAGTGGGAGAGATTTCAAGTAG
>CAUYRH010069302.1:0-21864 GCA_963574655.1 Perodicticus potto | reverse complement strand
TCCTTTTGGAAAGATGTTTGGAGAGCACTTAGGGATCTAAAAATAGACCTGCCATTTGATCCTTCAATTCCTCTACTAGGTATAGATCCAGAAGACCAAAAATCACTTTATAACAAAGATATTTGCACCAGAATGTTTATTGCAGCCCAATTCATAATAGCTAAGTCATGGAAGAAGCCCAAGTGCCCATTGACCCATGAATGGATTAATAAATTGTGGTATATGTACACCATGGAATATTATGCAGCCTTCAAAAAGATGGAGACTATACATCTTTCATGTTTACAGGGATGGAGCTGCAACATATTCTTCTTAGCCAATTATCTCAAGAATGGGAGAAAAAGTATTCAATGTGCCCAGCCCTACAATGAAATCAAGTTATAGCTTTCATATGAAAGCTATAACCCAACTACAGCCCAAGAAGAAAGGGAAAGAGGAGAGGGAGGGGAGGGGGGAGGATAGGTGGAGGGAGGGTAATTGGTGGAGGGAGGGTAATTGGTGGGACCACACCTACAGTGCATTTTACAAGGGTACATGTTAAATTTACTAAGTGTAGAATATAAATGTCTTAACACAATAACTAAGAAAATTCCATGAAGGCTATGTAACCAGTTTCATGAAAGTATTTCAAATGGTATATAAAACCAGCACATTGTACCCCACGATTGCATTAATGTACACAGCTATGATTTAATAAAAAAAAAAAAGAAAGAAAGAAAAACATTCAGTGACATTTCTGGGATAGTCTGTATGTGTTAGTATTTGGTGCTATCTATGTGCAAGCAATTTATCTACCCTTGAATTCTGACTAATCTTGTCATGTGCTTTGGGTGTATAAAATATATATATTTCTTTTTGCCCATACCAAAAACCTTTCTCCTTGTCAAGTGGTTGCTAAACCAGATTTCACTTCTTTCTTTATTAAATATACATGTATTTATACACACACAAAAATGGAAAGATAACTGGAAAATCTCTAAATACTTGGAGATTAAAAAGCACAAGTCAAATAAGAAATCTCAAGAGACATTGAAAATATTTTGAACTAAATGAAAATGCAGATACTACTTATCAAAATCTGTGGATGCATCTTACGCAGCTCAAATTTAGAGGGAAATTCATAGTGTTGAATGTATACATTAGAAATATGTATAGAACAGAGAGTGCAGACATAAAACCAACTTACCTACAATCAACTGATCTTTCACAAAGCACAACAACATACACTGGAGAAAAGAAGCCCCATTCAATAAATAGTTTTGGGAAAACTGGATAGCCACTCACAGAAGAGAGAAACAGTACCCTTTCCATACTCAAAAGACCGATTCAAGGTGGATAAAAGACCTAGATCTAAGAAATTAAACTCTAAGATTTCTAGAGAAAATGTAGGTAAAACTCTTCTAGATACCAGACTAAGCAAAGAACTTATGAAAAAGACCCCAATGCCAATCATGACAACAACAAAAATTAATAAATGGTATTTGATTAAACTAAAAAGCTTCTGAACAGCTAAGGGAACAATCAACAGAGCAAGGAGACAGCCTACAGAATGGAGGAGAATATTCATAAGCTATACATCTGAAAAGGGCTAATAAACAGAATTTATAAAGAACTCAAACAAATCAGAAAGAAAAAAACAACCCTATTAAAAAGTGTCCAAAAGATATGAATCTTTCATGAATCTTCTTCTCAAAAGAAGAAATAAATGGTCAATAAAAAAATGCTCAATATCACTAACCATCAGGGAAATGCGAATTAAAACCATAATGAGGGGCAGTGCCTGTGGCTTAAAGGAGTAGGGCGCTGGCCCCATATGTTGGATGTGGCAGGTTCAAACCCAGCCCCGGCCAAATACTGCCAAAAAGAAAAAAAAAAAAGAAAAAGAAAAAAAGGAAAGAAAAAAAACCATAAGGAGATATTGCTGTACCTCAGTTAGAATGGCATTTATCAAAAAGTCCAAAAACAATGAATGCTGGCTTGGCTGCAGAGGGAAAGGAACATTTATTCACTGTTTCTAGGAATGCAAATTAGTACAACCCCTATGTAAAACTGTGGAGATTCCTCAAAGAACTAAAAGTGGACTTATTATTCAATCTGGTAATCCCACTACTGGGTATATACGCAAAGGAAAAGAAGACTTCATCAAAAAAGACACCGGAACTTGAGTATTTATTGCAGCACAATTCATGATTATATGTATTTCCAAAAATGTGGAATCAACCCAAGTGCCCATCGATTCATAAGTGCATTTACAAAACGTGGTGTATGTGTACCACGGAGCACTACTCAGCCATGAAAAAGGATAACTTAATGCATTTTGCAACAATTTGGATGAAATTTGTGAGAGCCCAACAAAGGAGATGTCTGGGGGTGTGGAATCTAAATTGATTGGTTTTATTTGAAAAGGACACCCATGGGAGGAGAGCTCTTCTTAAGGAGGGTGCAGATGGAAAATGAGGGAGGCAGGCAGCCACGGCCTGGGCATATCACTGGGTTGTCTGGAAGAGGATGTGTCCAGTGGAATGCATGTAGGCGTTAAAGCATCAAGTTTACAGCAGCTAGAAACATGGGTAGTGACGTATATCCAAATATGCTCTAAAATAGGTTTAGGGACTTGTCCAAAGCCACATAGCTAATTAGAGGCAACAGTTGAGTTCCTTGCTAACATGCCACACTGCTTCTATTGTACCTCCCATAAACTTCCTGCTAGTCCAAGGCCTCCAGCCTCTTCTTTGCAGGAAAATTAGGGTCATGGGACCTGGACTTTGAAATAGCAAAAGCAAAAATCCCCACAAAGAATTTCCTGACCATTATGGAAGGGAGAATATTACCTTTGACAGCAAACCCATGAGCTATAATAACACTCTTCCCTTCGAACAATAATACAGAATGCAAAACTACACGAATAGCTAATTTTTCACTCACCTGCCACTTAGAATTGACATTAAATGGTGAGTTTTTTGAAAAGAAACATAAGGGTTTCCCATTTCTGAAAGCTATTTAGACTGTGATCAGAGTATGCCCCAGTAGGATCAACAGCCCTGAGAGATGAACCTTCTCTGGAAAACACCCATTCACATCGATGCTGCCCCTCTTGACTGCTGAACTTGATATGCAAACACACTTAGCTTCTTATTCACCACATGTTTTCATCCTCCCATAACCTGTGCTACACATTTTGAGACTTTACATAGGGCTTATTCACTGATTGGGTAATATATTTTTGTGTCTCTCCTTTTACATCACACACTTCTTACTGGCAAAAAGTACTCTATATTTCTTATTCTTTCTCTTCTCTGCCTTTATTCCCCATAGTAAAGTCCAGGATGTACAAGGGATGTATGAGATACATGTTCTATCAGAACATTGCTATAACAAAAACAAAAATAAATGGAATAAAAAATTAATCAAGCTGCTTTTGAGGACTGTGGCCTTTGCTGGTTGGTAATTGTTATGCTTGATTTTTAAAAATGTTTCCTTTTCCTATCTCATAATCTAGTTAATTCAAACACTTATTCTTAGATAATGCAATGTGGCCAGTCTGATACCAGTTGTAGTAAATACATGAACATGTAAATTACATGCTTGAAGACGGACTGGCCATGTCAAATGCATCTGTGTGATGAAATCTTAAAATTCACAGTTTCTATGCCTGTGATACTTTACTTAGGAGAGTCTTCTAACCTAATTTTATGTTCCCCTCATTTAATCTGAAATAAAAATGAACAGTTTTCTAAACAACACATGCACACACAAACATGATGATACTGACTTCTGACAGATGATTATCTGATTCGGTGGTTTTCCAGGAATATACTAAGCAGTAGAAGAGAATAAAAATACAGAAATAGATGCAAACTTATAAGGTTTATATTACAGTTTTAGTATTTTTACCTGTTCATTCAATCATTTATTCATTCAACAAGTATTTATTGAGTAAGTGTCAGCACTGCTCCAGATATCTGAATAAAAGTCAAAGAAAAGTTTTTCTTATCCTATTTAATTACAACGGTCCCATGAAAAATGTACTATTATGTGCCTGGATGAGGTACATCTACTTGACCAAATACATACAACTAGTAAGTGGAAACAATGGGATTCAGATTCAGGTCTTTCTTCAAGGTCCAGGTACTTTGACCACACTCTGTTGTTTTTCACCACAGTAAACATTTATAAAGGATTAACTTGAATTTCAAATACAAAATATCAAATGATATTTGTTGTTTGATTTTTAAAACCCCATTCACTTCCCCTAGAATAAAAAATTTGCTAGAAAAATAGTTCATTGTGTTGTGAAATAAGTTTTAATGGCAGTAATATTGTTAAATTTTATTTTTACTTAAACTAAATGCATGATAATTTCGGGTAGCCTTAATTTTTTAAAAATGGACCTTTTAGAATAAATGTAGTCTTAAAATTTTTAAATTGCATAGTTATCTTACAAAGGACACGTAACTGACCTTCAAACAATCTTTTCTATTTCATACAGTGTATTTTTCAACAAGTTGAATAATACTACATAAAAAGATAATTGGAGGACGAATGTGTAAAATGATTTTTTTTGTGTGTGTGTGGAGACAGAGTCTCACTCTATCACGCTCAGTAGAGTGCTGTGGAGTCACAGTTCACAGCAACCTCCAGCTTTTGGGCTTAGGCGATTCTTCTGCCTCAGCCTCCCAAGTAGCTGGGACTACAGGTGCCCGCCACAGCACCCAGCTAATTTTTGATGCAGTTCAGCCGGGGCCGGGTTTGAACCCGCCACCCTCGGTATATGGGGCCGGCGCCCTACTCACTGAGCCACAGGCGCCGCCCGTAAAATGATTTTTTAAAGGCAATAATCAGTTTTCACCATATGCCCTAACACCAATAAAAAAACAAAGTTGTGCTCTAAGGGTAAAGAAAACATGAAAATAGATACTCTGTTGCATTTTTTGCACACTGAAACATGTATATGCCAGTTAAAGATCAAACTCCAGCTAAAAACTAAAGCACAAGATGTGGAAAAAGAGAAAAGGTACTGCCTGGCATAGTGGCTCATGCCTGTGATCCTGTCTCTCTGGGTGGGAGGCTGAGGCAGGAGGATCCATTGAGCTTGGGAATTTGAGACCCTCCTGAGCAAGAGTGAGACCCTGACTCTACTAAAAATAGAAAAACTAGCTGGGTGTTGTGGCAGGCACCTGTAGTCCCAGCTACTAGGGAGGCTGAGGCAGGAGGATTGCTTGAGCCTGAAGTTTGCTGTGAGCTGTGATGACACCACAGCACTCTAGTCTGGGGCAACAGGATGAGTAAGACACTGCCTAAAAAAGAAAAAGAAAAAGAAAGGAAAGAAAAGGTACAACAATGGGTTTAAAGGACCTCTTTTTCTTCTGTTCAAACAGAAAGTAAGGATTTTTCCTTGCTTTTTTCTAAGCATTTCAGTCCTGGTTATTTGATAGTAGCATTCACAACTGAGCGTTCATTTCCAAAAACATCCTAAGACTTACAGGGTGTAGTTGTGTATCAGTTGAGATAGGCCAAGCAGACAACCTGAACGGGTGGAGAGCTCAAGCCCACAATGGGTATTTCTTGCTCCTGCGTATCTACCAAGGGTGTGTGGTGGGTCGCCTGCTCAGGGGGTCCCTGACAGAGACTCCCTCTTGACGAACACGATAAACCCTGTGCTGGCTCTTAACGGCTTCTTCTCAGAAATGACACACATCCCTTCCACTCACGTGTTTTTTGTGTGTGCTTTTTTGTTTTAAAGTTTTTATTTAATTGACAAATAAAACTTGAGCATGTTTATCATGTACAACATGATATTTTGAAATATAGTGGAACCTCCATAGTTGACCATCTCTCTCTATTTACCACCTAATTTTCATAGACTGGACATGCACATGTATGACTTGGTACCATGGGCCTAGTTCCTTTTGTTGACCACCTCTGTATGTTGACCAGTAGTACAGCCCCTTGGGTTGTCAAGTTACAGAAGTTCTACTGTATGTGTGTGTGTGTATATTATTTTTTTTTTGAGACAGAATCTCACTTTGCCACCCTCAGTAGAGTACCATGGCATCATAGCTAACAGCAATCTCAAACTCTTGAGCTCAAGTAATTCTCTTGCCTTAGCCTCCCAAGTAGCTGGGACAATGCCTAGCTATTTTAGAGATAGCTCTTGCTCTGGCTCAGGCTGGTCTCGAACCTGTGGGCTCAGGCAATCCACCCTCCTCAGCCTCCCAGAGTGCTGGGATTATGGCATGAGCCACCTTGCCAGCCTTGTATACGTTTAGAATAGCCCTGTTTACAGGTTACTGGCCAAAGCAAGTGACATTACCATGCCTGCCATCCACATGGGAGGGACTGTTCCTCCCCAGGAAGGGGTACTGGACATTGATAAATGATAGTCTTCCCTAAGTGTTGAAATGACCTTCACCTGGGACTGCAGTTTACCAAACAGACTCCTATGTGCATTCACATTAGACCCTGATACACCCGGTGCGAAGCCACGTGCAGGAGGGTGGTGGCAAGAGGAAACTTGTCAGTGCCCTCTGCTTCAGCCAATCAGTCTGGCAGCAAAGGAGGGGACAAAGGCCAATTTCAAAAGGAAAGTCACAGTTGCTGCTAAATTGCTGTCATGTACAGCAGTCTCCCACACCCTAGTTCCCACCTCTTGAATGTTCCCAAGTCTTCCTACTCTCTCTTATCCCCAGGCCTACAGTAGGAGGGCCAGAGGGCAGGTGACTGACAGGACAGGGCTGAGACCCACTGGAGGTGTAGAAGTCACCTGCTCTGAGGTTTTTGAGTAGTGCAGATGCATCCCCAGCCAGGGAGAGGCGCCTGCTCCCGGTGACCCCTGCTCCCTGTGACCCAGCTCCCCATGACCCCTGCTCCTGATGATTCCTGCTCCCGGTGGCCCCTGGTTGGGATAAATGCAGTAACATGACGTCACAGAGCGGTGCACGTGCGCTTCTCAGCTGACGAATGCCCAGACACTGCTTTTGGGGGCAGCAGGCCCTTTGGTCTCCTCAGCTGTCACCCTGGTGCTCTGCTTCTGCCACAGCTGTAGGTAAATACCTCTCACCACAGTCCCCACAGTCACCCCGCCTTTCCCTTCTAGAGTGGTCAGAACGCAGTAGCAGTTTGTAGACTGAGGCCCTCTGTTCCTTCCTGGAGCTGCAGGAGCTGTGCTGCCCTCGCTGGGGCCCACAGTGCCACAGTGGGTCCCAGTGCCCAGCAGTGGAGCAGCAGGCATCACACAGGTGCTGCCATCAAACAGGCCTGAGCTCAAATCTTCCTCCGTCACTTGCCGAGCAACATCCTTCAACAGCTCTTCACCCTTCCATTACCTCATGTTTAAAGTGGAAATGCTAGTAACAGCGCCTGCTGCCCAGAACTGTTGCAGCCTTGAAGACATTCCAGTGGTGATGGGTTTATCGTGGTGTCTGTCCTGCAGAAAGCTCGGTGACGCCAGCTGCTGCCATGGTGGTGGTCATCATGATGCTCAGCGTGTGCTTCTGAGCTGTGCAGACGGCCACTCCTCAGTGGGCCGGGGTCTCCAGGGCCCTACTGTAAGGCCGCCTTGTATTTCACCAGGAAAGGGGCCTCTGCACTCTCTTCCTGATGCAGCAGAGCAAGACGGCCTCATGCCACCACCACCCCAACCCCCACCCCCACCCCCTGGCCACCCGCTGCCCAGGACTCCAGACTCCTAGAACCAAGAAGGACAATGACTAGAGCCCCTCCCACCCCCATTCATCTCCTCTGTCAGTGAACCTGGGGCTGAAGTGGTCCCTGGGCCTACCCCTGACCCCAGCCCTGCACTTTCCCTCAGGCCTTCCGCCTTTGCTAACCTTGTTCTTCCGGGGTGAGAGAACACCCCTAAGATGCCGCGCACCACGCAAATTAACACCCTCTTGACCAACAAGTATGTTACAATGTGAAAAAAGAAGATTAAAAATTAGCTTTAAAATGCTGAACAAATTACATTGATTAAATTCAGATGCCGAAAAAATCCCAAGTTGTAAAGTCTCATTCCATTTTTTCCCTTCCTCCCAGTGCTCTGCTTCCCACCCATCATGCCTGTTGAGCAAAATGTAGAGCGAATTAATTTGTTTTTCATTTTTGGCAGGTTTCACAGTATTAAAGGAAAATAAAAGTATTTTATTGATTTGATGGTGAATCTGAAAGGCTTTTAGATTTATCCTTGTCAGTGAGCACACTGGGTATAGACCAGTGTTTTTCAACTTGTTTTATTTCACAGCACTCTTGAACTATAGCTAAACTTCCACACATTTAAGTTACGTTGATCAAAAAAAACAAAAAAGACTGGAAAAAAGAATATGCTTAAGTTCCATACTGTGCTTTGCATTTCTTTTGAAAATAATTTAATTAATGATCTTTAAAAGTTTTCACGTCACACCTAAGATCCTCTTAGAGCACATCAGTGTGCTGCGGCACATGGGTTGTAAAACCACTGGTATAGATCATCAAAAATAAAATGAAGGGCTTAAAAAGTGACGAGAGAAAAGGAGTAACTGTCATGTCACTGGAGTCCTCTGGAAAGCAAAGTTTAGTGCTAAAGCTGCCAATAAATTGTTAGCACAGTGTAGTGTAGAGCAAATAGCTCCAGGAGGGAAAGGGTTGCTACGTGCAGGGAACAGAATGAATAGCATGAGGGTGGGGGTGAGAGACAACCTGTGAGAGATGTCAAAGAATGTAAAATGAATTACAACATTAGCCCCAATCTGTCTTTCTTTTACACACATCTGTGTCTTTTGACATACAGCTTTGCAGTACCATCCACGAAAAAGAATGCGCATTTCCCATCTTCGATTTTGGGTTTGCCCTACGGTTTTTTCTGGTCCATGGGCTACTACAGATGTGACGAGGCCTGTGCCCAAGTGTGCAGGTCTCGCCTTCTGTGTTCTGTTGCTGCCTGCCGGTGCCTGGTCCCCAGGGGAGGACAGGACGTCCCCAAGCCAACCTGCTGCGTGAAGCAGAGCTGCCCCACCCCTGCAGCCAGGACCCCATGCAACCTGCACAACGGGAACAAACCAGCCTACCAGCAGCTCCATGAGAAAAGAGACATCTTAAACCAGAGGTTGTAGGGCATTTTGTTTTCTTACTCAGTGTTATTGTGCCAACATCTAACCAAAACCAACAGATACCTGACATTTTTGACTTGAGCAGGATGATGGTATCATTTATTGAAATGCAGAAATTCTAGAAGGGGAGCAGGTAACAGAGTTTTGTTTGGGCTGTGCTGAGTTTGGGGTGTCAGTTAAGCAGACCATTTGGGGAACGTTCTCCTATGGTCTTGGAATCTCCAGTAAGGCTTGCCCTGAAAAGAAAAGGTCCCCACATTGTAGACACAGCCACCAATGAGCCACTAGCATTTGTGACTAGAGGCAACTCCCACAGGGCTTCCTCAGAGGAGGCAGAATGGACTCTGCCCCCTTCGAGCCCCTTCCTCCTTCCTGCAGTCATGACAAGAGGATGCCCAGAAGAAAAGAAGTTGGCTTGTAGACAGAGCACAGTGACGGTGGGAGAACTTGCTCCTTCCAGGGAGGGGGTGCTTTTCCTGGCTTCCAGCAAGTGATGGGGGGCTCAGGAGAACTCACAGTGGACAGCATCACTTCCAGCTGCCTTGGCGAGGAGCATACCTGTCTCCTGCTACCTGGCTGAACGCTTGCTGCAAGCCCACTGGGAAAGGTCTTTTAGAGCTGGGTGTGTTGGCTCACACCTGTAATCCTAGCATTCTGGGAGGCCAAGGTGGGTGGATTGCTTGAGTTTGAGGCCAGCCTGAACAAGAGCAAGACCCCATCTCTACTAAAAATAGAAAAACTAGCCAGGCATGGTGGTGGGCACCTATAGTCCCAACTACTCAGGCGGCTGAGAGAGGAGGATCGCTTAAGCCTAGGAGTTTGAGGTTGCTATGAGCTATGACACCATGTTGCTCTACCCAGGGTGACTGAGTAAGGACTTGTCTCAAAAAAAAAAAAAAGAAAAAAATTAAGGAGGAACAGTCGTCTGGCATAGCCCATGTCAGAGTACATAAAGGAACCGTGGTACTGAGTGCCAGGGGAGAAGGGAATGGGGACCCCACCCCTTCCAGTTCTCTACCATGCTCAGAGGGTGTGAAGGGAAACCACAGGGCTTCCTTCAGATCCTGTGGAGCAGAAAGGAAGTCGTCAGAAGCTTAGAACCTGTGGGTTGCCTACTCAGCAATATGCCCAGCTCTCTGAGGAGTACCAGTGACAGGGTACAGCTCAATGCTGCCAAGGAAAAACACCCACACTACCTCATAAGAAGGGCAAGGCAGGCTGCCCCTTTAAGGAAACCTCAAGCCAGGTCACAACCTCTGCATTCTCAATGCAGCTAGGATGACAGCCCTAACTTTCTAGTTTTAATAATGAAAATGACTGAGTAAGCCTGGAATTAGGCCAAGATAATGTGAAGGGAGCCGCTAACCAGTGAAAAGGAATTCAAGCAACACAAATAAAAGCAGTAAAAAAAGTAAATAAATAAAATCACTTTATCTTTATATTGGTATTTGACTTGAGACCTCGACAAACCAATTATAGCTATTAGACATTTATATAGAGACATCAAGTTGTTCATATGAGTCTGGAACTTAAAGGAAAGAGCAGGATAGAGAGAGAGATTTACAGAGGTGGGACCCTGATGGCAGTTAAACCGTGGGCCTATGTGATGGCATCCAGGGAGGGCTGCACACACCTGAGCCTGGGGCACCCACCCTCATGTACCAAGCAACAGCAGTGAGCAAACCATAGTGAGAAGTGGACCCCCCGACAACAGAAAAACAGTAGTGACACTGTGTCCTAGAAGCAAGCCCAGAAAATGTTTCACGAAGAAGAGAACAGACAATGTGATGGTTTTTGGAGGTGGAGAGTTGGGGAAGGGATTTGGTCATAGGAGTGGCTTGCTCAGGAAATGACACCTGAGAATGAACCTTCTCCCTGTGGTCTCTGCCTTGTGAGGCATCTGCAAGCCAGGAAGGGGGCCCTGGCCAGAAACCACATCAGCTGTACCTTGATCTTGAGCTTTTACCCTCCAGAGACTTGAGAAATGAATGTTGGTTAAGCCACCCTGACTTTGGTGATATGGCAGCTGGGGTGGACTAGGACAACAAGTGAAGGATGATACAGAGGTGGCAAGTAAGAGAAGCATCTGGACATTGGCACCAGGCCTGGAGCAGGCTGAAGCAAGACAACCCTCTCAGGAGGTCCTGGTGTCAGGAGGAGCAGAGCAACAGAACGGCAGCTGGGAGCCTGGGGGAATCCCAGTGGAGAGAAGGGAAGGTTTCATGTCGTTCAAGAAATGAAACCTTGTGGGCAAGTTGCACACCCCAGGAAGGACCCAGGACAGAGGGAGAGGTGAGGGGTGGAGAAGTTGTGGCTACAGCAGGAAACATAGGTACTGACCTTGCTGTGTGGCTGGTCTTGTTCTGACCAGCTCACAGAAACCCATTCCTTTAATCTTCTGTAAGAAGATAACATTAATTTCCTCCTTTTACAGATGGGGCAACTGAGGCTCAGTGAGGTTACCTAATTTTCCTAAGCTCATCCACTTGCTTTGGCCACCAGGGCAAACCACTGCAGAAGCCACGTCCCCAAGAAATGACAGCGGCTGGGACCAGGGCGGACGAAGAGAGGCTGGAATCCGATAGATTTGGGGACACCTCGTTCACGGTGCCAGAGGGAAGACGTGTGATGGGACAGTGACCGCAGATGGGCGGGCTGCTGCATCATCTCAACGGAGCATCCTGTAAGGCCAGATCGTCAGATCAAAGCAAACAGCACTTAGGAGGAAAGAGAAGACGCGAACAGCCACGTAGGGGCGAGGACCGCTAACGTAATTAGGAAACAAAGCAGAGTGACGGGACAGCGGCCATGACTCTCCAGAGTCCGGCGGCCCTCTGAGTGCAGCTTCCGTGCGTCATTCACCTGTTCAGGGTCAGAGTTTACCCAGGTTTGAGGGAAGGAGGGAGGGGAGAGCGAGGAAAGGATATTTTTAGGAGTAGGATTATAGCAACAGGTCAAATAATTTGGACACGGAGGGAACCAGCAATAGGAGTGGACAGATGATGATACTAAAGAGAGAGCGGTCCGTGGATTAAGGTCCAATGAGTCTGAAGGACTGTTCGAATAGAGGACTAGAGCCGCATGCTGGACGCTCAGAAGGTCCTGATCGCGAGAAAAATGCCGACAGGAAGGTGCAGAGGTCGGTCCAGGCAAGGTCAATGCTAAGACTTGGCGGGCGGGCGGGCGAGGCGGGGAGACCCATCCAGAACCAGAGAGGCCCAGGGGTGCGGGTCAGCGAGACGGACGGCGGGACAAGGAGGCAGGAGGGCTCCAGTAGGAGCGACAGGGAGCGGCGCGGGGGCTGCAAAAGCCTAGAGACTCCAAGATTAAAGGAGCCGAGTGTTGGACAGAAGGAAGAGGGCCAGCCGGTGAAGCAGCAGCAGGGCCTCGGGGGCCACGTGGCCGGCACCGTGAGGACGCGCAGCGCCCACTAGAGGGCGCCAGCAGCGGGCCGCGTCCCAGGGCTGCGGAGCCGGGATGGCCAGGGAAGCCCCTGTGTTCAGTCAGGCCTGCAGGTGGCGAGGCCTGCAGGTGGCGAGGCCTCCTGAGCAGCCGTTCAGCACTGAAGGGAGTCGAGAAAGTTCCAAGGCCCCTGGAAGAGCTTAGGGGTGGGGTGGAGTCAGATGAGTGGAAATGGAGCAGGGAGTGGGGGACGCAGAGGACGGGGAAGCCCTGGGGATGTGGCCTTCTGGCGGATGTGAGGCCTGAGGGGATTAATCCTGATAAGCCTTTGGGAGGACAGGTGTCAAGTTCAAGTAGCATCCTGGGGACTGGGCAACAGACCTCTCCTGCTGACCTCAGAGGTGGCGCACAGGTGGGCAGCCTGGGCGCGAGGGCCTCTTCATCTGTCCGGAGGGGCTGGTAATGCAGCACAAGAAGAGAGGAAGAATCAGAAAATTGATTCATCACAAGTAGGCTAGTGATTCACCGTGTCAGTTATTAGAAAGATTCCAATTGTCTGGCTCTTGCTGTGAATTATAAAATTACAAAATGCCAAGCAGGCTTTTAAAATGAACTTATGCCCTCAGCTACAAACACTGATGACTTTAATGAATCCAGTATTAAAACACACAAACGATTTACTTAGATGGAATAAAGACAGACAGGTCTTTCTTGAGGGTGCTTTCCTGATGTGAGCATTGATTAGTGCCCTCAGAACAGAAAGTATTCAGACTTCATTCTGCTGAAAATTGCAATGTGAAATTGGTGGGCTTTCAGCTGTTATTTATAACAGATAATCTTAAGATACACTGAATATATTGCTCTGTTTCTAGATAACATATCATATGATATACCTGTTTAAAAATGAGCTGAATCTATATATACCAATGAAGTATTAAGAGAAGAGAGGGCGGACGCACACGCCAGGAAGAAATAATAGACCCATATGTACATAAAAGATTATGTATTTCAGGGGTTGCTTCTCAAGGGTCAAAATAGTGAATGTTCTATTTTGAAGTTTCTTCAGTATATCTTTTTTACAGTGTCACTTGTAGCACAGAGAAATAAGGGATAAATCAATAGGTTTTTATTTATCATGGACAGCAGACAATCTTAAAGCTTAATCAAAAAGTCTTAATGTTTCTTGTATGAAGCCTGTCATTTAAGCTTATCTTAAAACTCACTATTGCACTGATTCCTGTAGTGCCTTAAATTTCCTCTTCTTTAATTAAAACTATATTTGCACGAAGGTGTTCAAAACGAGACAGCAGTTTGCAGAACTGGTGATCTAGTGATTCTCATAGAAACCAATCAGTGTGAGATGACCATCAAGGTGGCTCCTGTTTGCCCTAAGAAGGGGATGCATCTCTTTTTTGGGGTGAGCAGAGATGCCTGGAAGAGGGATGACAAAGAGATGAATGGGATTGTATGGAGTCTGTGCCCTTCACAGACTAAGGCTCTAGTTTTGAGTTACGATGGAAAGAAGGTTTAACCACAGCTGAAGGGCATAGGGAAGAAACCCACCACACCCCACAACAGACCAAAGACCACAGTGTAGAACTGATGCTGTGACCAGAGGCACCCTTGGGGCATTCAAAGGAGCTTAGCGGGAAGGCCAGAGCAGAAAGATTTGAGTGCACAAGTTTCTAAACACAAACAAACACCTCTTTGGGCATGCCTGAAATAAGAAAGGAGATTCCAGGGAGGAAATAAAGGGGCAGCCAGGTGCTACCATGGTTTGCCAATGTTAATAGAGCTGCATTTATAGCCAAGGCCTGGGGCGGCTCTCTGCGCCTCACCTATACATTACTAAAAAGGGTTCAAGAGTTTGTCAGGCTGTCCCAGAGTATGGGCCATATCCCCCTCTCTGCGGGGTGCCACTGCATAGTGTCTATTTCCATATTTCTGCTCCCTTAGAAAACAGTGGTTTACTATAATACTACATTTGATTTAGATCATAACTTCTTTAGCCTCCTGCTGAAGATTGTCAAAATATTTGATTTCTCTTCTTTTTGTTTGTTTTTGAGACAGAGTCTCACTTTGTCACCCTCGGTAGAATGCCATGGTGGCATTATAGCTCACAGCAAACTCAAACTCTGGGGCTCAAGCAATCCTCTTGCCTCAGCCTCCCAAGTAGCTGGGACTATAGGTGCCCAACATAACACCTGGCTATTTCACAGATAGAGTAAAGAGTAGGCTGCTCAGGCTGGTCTCCAACTCCTGACCTCAGGCAATCCACCCACCTGGGCCTCCGAGAGTGCTAGGATTACAGGTGTGACCACTGCACCTGGCCTTTAGATTTCTCTTGTTAAACTAATATTACTCCATAGTGACATCATGAAAACTTATGGAATCTCAATTCACCTTTGAATTTTGATCTAATTTTCTATGACCAGTTTCTACTTGACATTGTGATTAAAACTATCCTCTTTGATCATTTAATCAAACACTGATCACATAAATGTTCATCTTGTAAATAATAGAACTGAGAATCCTTGAAAATATATTTTATTTTTAAGTTAAAGGGTTGAGGGTGGCGCCTGTGGCTCAGCGATTAGGGCACCGGCCCCATATACCGGGGATGGTGGGTTCGAACCCAGCCCTGGGCCAAACTGCAACCAAAAAAAAAAAAAAAAAAAATAGCCGGGTGTTGTGGTGGGCACCTGTAGTCTCAGCTACTCAGGAGGCTGAGGCAAAAAACCCGCCTAAGCCCAGGAGCTGCAGGTTGCTGTGAGGTGTGACGCCATGGCACTCAACTGAGGGTGACAGGGTGAGATTCTGTCTCTAAAAAAAAAAAAAAAAGTTAAAGGATTGACTGTTCCTAAACAAGAAGAGTCGGGTTTAAAGAGAGGAGGCTTAATGATATTTGTAACATGTCTTCATTCAGGTACTGGGCTGTACTTTTAGCAAAACTAAGTCTGTAAGAATGTGCCATGGGCTCTATTGGAAAGGACATAAATAATGGAAACTGGAGCCTGGAAAATGGCAAGCTGGCTCACTTCTTGGAACATCATTCATTAGATCCAGCTGCAAAAGCTAAAAGTTATAAAAAATGCATGCAGGATTTTCTTTTTAAGAATTAACACACTGCTACTTTAAATGTTGGTTCTGACTGAGAAATTCCTCTCTGCAGGTGCCTTTTACCCCTATAAACCTCTGTAAGCTGCCAGAGCCTCAGGAGACTAAACAAATTGCTAACTTAAAAATTCATTATAGTATCAGCTCCCCTTCCAAGACATAAAATGTACTCTATAATCGTTACTCTTCTGAATCCCAAGACCTTAATTGTCAAGGCTCCATGTGCTTGCATGATGCCATCTCTTTTCCATTGTTAATCTACTGGATAGAGTTTTTAAAAACACATCACACCCATAAATCCTAAAAAGGGCAGTGAAAATACCACTAGCCAATTTGCCTGAAATAAGAAATAGCTATTGTGATGACAATAGTGATATCAAAGCACTAGACTCCCAGGACGGAAGTGTGAAGTGCTAAACTATATATAGTTTGCATTTACCATCAGATAGTGGCAAGTGAGTGATAATATCTATGGGCATGAATTCAGTTTCATGAAGCTATGAAGATAACATTAAATTATCAAGGATATAATTAAAAAGTATGGTGTTCAGGGGCATTATTTTGAAAATATGAAGACTAGCCATCTGGACAAAGGTCCAGACTTAGTACATAAAGCAGGTGACTGCTCACCTTAACACACTTCAAAGACACATAAGAAAGGCTTAGGAACTCAAGATGGCTGTGTAACTTAAATAAGCCCAATCAAGAATTTTACTCTCACGCTGGGTGACGTGGCTCACACCTATAATCCTAGATTTGTGAGAGGCCAAGGCAAGTGGAGTGCGTTAGCTCAGGAGTTTGAGACTAGCTTGAGCAAGAGTGAGGCCCCATCTGTTAAAAAAAAAAAAAAAAAAGAAAAGAAAAGAAAAACTAGCCGGGCATTGGAGCACTGGTTTCTGAGGTTGCTGTGAGCTATAATGCTATGGCACTGTATCTGAGGCGACAAAGTGAGACTCTGTCTCAAAAAAAAGTGAGCATCTTAGGAAGAGCCAAGAAAAGTGGTAGACATGCTGGCTAACCCATTATGATTGATAGAGAGAAGACTTAGAAGCTGAAGCCAGAGAGCATCTCAGCATCCTGAGACAATGGATGTCATCAACCCAACCCTTTTGGAAATCAGACAAAGGACCTCAGAGCCCAGCACTACATGGGTGACACCCATCAGCCTGGAAAAAAATTTTGTATCCTTTGACCAATATCTCCACACCCTTGGGAACCACCGTTCTACTCCCTACTTCTTTGGGTTCAACTTTTTTAAATGCCACATAGATAAAGACGAGAGTAGCAGCATCATCTCTGGGTTTGCAGGAGTCCTCACCATCCTCCTTCTTGTTGTGGTTTTCTGCAACTTGTGGAGCTGGTATAAAAGGAAGTAGTGGCAAGTTCCTTTCTTCCAAGTTGCTGTCATTCCCCTTCTAACTCTGTCACAATCCAGACAATAAGCCAAAAATATTTATGACCTCTTGCCTTGGTGGCAACAAGAGCTGGGAAGACCTCAGTCAAGAAATAACCTGTATTTTCAGTACTGAGAGCCTCCTCTCCAGAAACTTTGATAGCCCTGGGCATGTGTATTTTGAAGAAGACAATGCCTCCCAGGTGCATCAAGCCTATATCCATGTCATGGAATACTCAGTGGTTATCTATGACAATGCCGCGGTGCCCCAGGTGTGTGGAAACCTCACTCCCTCAGCACACTGCATCCATGTCAGAGCTTCCAGAGACTGCACGAGCATTTGTTCACATGAAGATTCACATGATTTTATCAATGTCCCCACAGCAGAAGATATTTCTGAGACTCTAGCTTCTACCAACAGTGCCTCTGGTGATCTCTTTGTTCTTCCAACTGCCCAGGAGCTGGAGTTTACTGAGGAAAGAAATGAATGCTGGTAACTGCACCAATTTTTGGTCTCCAGGAGTTGAGGACAGTGAGCCACTCAGTGACAGGAATGCTCTTCTCAGGCCTCAAATGACTATGTCAACATGTCAGGGTTGGATCTTGGGGTCTCTGAGGAGAAGCAGACTTGGAAGACTTTTCAGTGCTGCAGAGACTGAAAATGCCCCACGAGCAGATCCCACTGTGAGCTTACAGCAGGCTGAGGACACAGCAACATCCTCAAACACAGGCCATGTTGAGGACAGGACAGATGGTCTAGGGACCCACATCCAACCTGTCAGAAGAAGGCTCTTGGTTTTAGAGGATTATGTAGCCTTTCAGCCATCCACACAGAGTAAGGACAGTCAGACGAAACACAGAGAAGAGATGTCAAATGAGGACTCTCATGACTATGAGAATGTGCTGGCTACCAAGTTAGGCAGCAGGGACTCTGAGCAGGGGACTGGCACTCAGCTCCTTCCTCATGAATTAGAATCCAGTTATCTGGCTGGAAAGCCATATGGAGTGGCCTATCCTGCCAGATGCAGAGTCTAATGAAGACTCTTGATCACTCTAGTATTTCAATGGGTTCACTTGGGTAAGCTGAAAAGAGGCTGAGATGAGTGGAGAACTAAGAGGCTGCATAAAAGCAGAGGTTTGGGAAGGTAGAAAGGACATCTTCTCAAGCTTGATGCTATTTATCTCTCATACCAATCTATGGATGTTTGCTGAAACTGCTGTATAGAACTATTAGGAAATAAAAAACAGGAAAGTACTTTAGTGTACAATGGGGAAAAAAAACTAGCTGGGCATTGTGGCGGGCACCAGTAGTCCCAGCTACTTGGGAGGCTGAGGCAAGAGGTCACATGAGACTAAGAGTTTGAGGTTGCTGTGAGCTGTGATGCCATGGCACTACTCAGGGTGACAGAGAGCAAGATTTTGTCTCAAAAGAAAAAAAAAAGTTGGGGTAGAGCAAGTTGGTGGGCTAGAAAGAGTGGGTCATCTCAACTTTTAATAGAGCTTCTGCAAGACACATTGTAAAAAACCTGTCCAAAGTCAAGATAAAGGAGAAAATTTTGCAAGCAGCTAGAAGTAAGCCCAACTTGCCTATAGGGGAAGAGCCATTAGGATGACAGCAGATTTTTTTTTTGAGACAGTCTCACTTTGTCGCCCTTGGTAGAGTGATGTGGCAGCACAGCTCACAGCAACCTCCAACTCTTGGGCTTAAGCGATTCTCTTGCCTCAGCATCCCAAGTAGCTGGGACTACAGGCCCCTGCCACAATGCCTGGCTATTTTTGGTTGCAGTTGTCACTGCTGTTTTAGCTGGCCAGGGTTGGGTTTGAACCCACCACCTTTGGTATATGGGCCAGCACCCTACCCAGTGAGCCACAGGTGCTGCCCAAAACCAGACTTTTCAAGTGAAAATTTCCAAGTCAGATGAGCATGGTCATCCACCTTCAAGATCCTTAAACAAAATAATTTTCAGCCTGGAATTCTGTATCCTGTTAAACTAAGCTTTAAAATTGATGGAGAAATCAAATCTTTTGCAGATATACAAGCACTAAGGAAATTCACCACAACAAGATCAACTCTATAGGAAATACTTAGACCTATTCTCAACACTGAACACCACAATGAACCACCACCAAAGTAAACACCTAGAAGTCAAAGGCCAAAACTTAACTTCCACAATGGTGCAAAGGATAAAACTACTCAACAGACTTTCTCATAACAAAATGAATAAAGTTTTACCACACTTATCAATACTCTCAATAAACATCAATGGATTGAATTCCCCACTGAAGAGGCACAGGCTGGCTGACTGGATAAAAGAGCACAAGCCATCCATATGCTATCTCCAGGAGACACAAGTAGCCCTGAAGGACAAATCAAGACTCAGAGCTAAGGAACGGAAAACAGTATTTCAATCAAATGGAAATCAGAAGAAAAGAGGGATTGCAATCTTATTCTCAGATATAAACAGATTCAAAGCAACTATAGTTAAGAAGGACAAGATAGGCACTTCATACTGGTCAAAGGAACAATACATCAAGAAGACATCTGAACTTTAAATATTTATGCACCTAACTTAAATGCTCCCAGATTTTGATCCCAGATTTATGAAACAGACCTTAAAGTGTTTGAGCAATAAGATATCCCATAACACCATGATAGCTGGGAACTTTAACACCTCTCTGACAGAACTGGACAGATCCTCTAAACAGAAACTAAACAAGGATACAAAGGACTTAAATGTGACCCTGGAACAAATGGGATTAATAGACATATACAGAATACACCATCCCAAAGCAAAAGAATATATATTTTTTTCTCATCACCCCATGGCACATACTCCAAAATAGATCATATCCTAGGATACAAATCAAACCTCAGCAAAATTAAAGGAATAGAAATTAAACCTTGTCTCTTCTCAGACCACAAGGCTATAAAGGTGGAACTCAATTCCCCCCCCCCCAAAAAAACATGCATCCCCACACAAAGGCATGGAATTAAATAACCTTATGCTGAATGATAGTTGGGTTCAGGAAAAGATAGAAGAGGAAATTGTTAAATTCCTCACACATAACACCAATGAAGACACAAGTTACCAAAACCTGTGGGATATAGCGAAAGCAGTCCTGAGAGGAATTGGAAAAAGAAGAACAATCTATCCCTAAACCCAGCAGAATAAAAGAAATAACCAAAATTAAATCAGAGATTAATGAAATTGAAAATACAAAAATCATTCAGAAAATTAACAAAACAAAAAGTTGGTGTTTTGAAAAAATAAATAAAATTAATAAATCTTTAGCCAGACTATTAGGAATATAAAAGTAAAATCTCTAGTAACTTCAATCAGAAACAATAAAGGGGAAATAACAACAGATGTCACAGAGATACAAGAGATTATCTCTGAATACTATCAGAAACTCTACACCCAGAAATTTGACAATGTGGAGGAAATGGATCAATACTTGGAATCATATCCTCTCCCTAGACTTAATCAAGAAGAAATAGATATCCTGAACAGACCAATTTCAAGCTCTTAGATTAAAGAACCAATAAAAAAAAACTCCCAACAATAGAAAGCCCTGGTCCAGATGGCTTCACTCCAGAATTCTATCAAACCTCCAAAGAAGAGATTATACCCATACTACAGAAACTATTCCAAAAAATTGAGAAGAAAGGAATCTTCCCCAACACGTTCTATGAAGCAAACATCACCCTAATACCAAAACCAGGAAAAGACCCAACCAAAAAGGAGAACTTCAGATTAATTTCACTAATGAATACAGATGCATAAATTCTCAGTAAAATCCTAGCCAATAGATTACAGGTTCTCATTTAAAAAAGTCGTACATCACAATCAAGTAGGTTTCATCCCAGGGATGCAAAGCTTCTTTAACATATGCAAGTCCATAAACCATATCAACAGAAACAAAAACAAAGACCATATGATCCTCTCAATAGATGCAGAAAAAGCATTTGATAAAATTCAACATTTTCTAATTAGAATACTGAAGAGTATAGGCATAGGTGGCACATTTCTTAAACTGATTGAAGCCATCTATGACAAACCCACAGCTAATATTTTACTGAATGGAGTAAAATTGAAAGCTTTTCCTCTTAGAACTGGAACCAGACAAGGTTGTCCTCTGTCACCATTACTATTCAACATAGTGCTGGAAGTTCTAGCCAATACAATCAGACAAGACAAGGAAATAAAGGGCATCTAAATAGAGGCGGAGGAAGTCAAACTCTCCTTCTTTGATGACGATATGATCTTATATTTAAAGAACCCCAAAGACTCAACCCCAAGACTCCTAGAAGTGATTAAAAAAAACAGTATTGTCTCAGGATATAAAATCAATGTACACAAATCAGAAGCTTTTGTATATGCCAATAATAGCCAAGATGAGAAACTAATCAAAGACACAATTCCTTTCATAGTAGCTTCAAAGAAAATGAAATAGCTAGGACTATACCTAACAAAAGAGGTGAAGGACCTCTATAAAGAAAATTATAAAACCCTAAGAAAAGAAATAGCAGAAGATATTAAGATATGGAAGAACATATCATGCTCATGGCTGGGAAGAATCAAATCTATACTTCCCAAAGCAATCTACAGATTGCTTAAAATTTAAGGAGCTTAAATTTTACTGGAGCTGGCTCGGCGTCTGTGGCTCAATGGGCTAAGGCACCAGCCACATACACCTGAGCTGGCGGGTTTGAATCCAGCCCGGGCCCGCCAAACAACAATGAAGGCTGCAACAACAACAACAAAAAAAATGGCCGGGTGTTGTGGCGGGCACCTGTAGTCCCAGCTACTTGGGAGGCAGAGGCAGGAGACTCGCTTGAGCCCAGGAATTGGAGGTTGCTGTGAGCTG
>CAUYRH010069300.1:0-28727 GCA_963574655.1 Perodicticus potto | reverse complement strand
AAATTTATCTTTTAAGGTAAGAGGAGATTCTTGTATTTAGCAGATATCTGCCCTGAGATTTTTGTATCCAGTCAGCCAACCTATGCCTCTTTAGAGGACAATTTAAACCATTCACGTTAATTGAAAATATTGATAAATCTTTAGAGAATCTAGTGGACATTTTTAAGCCTTTCATCACTGTGGAAGTTGGAATTTGATAAAAAGTTTCTAGATGAGTTTACTTTTGCATTGGAGGATTACGGTGGTCATTATGGAGGATAGGTCTGAGAATATCCTGGAGAGCTGGTTTAGTTATAGCAAATTTCTTCAACATGTGGATGTCATTAAAGTATTTAATTTCTCCATCATAAATGAAACTCAGTTTGGCTGGATGCAGGATCCTAGGTTGAAAGTTCTTTTGTTTTAGGAGATTAAAAGTCAATGACCATTCTCTTCTAGCTTGAAAGGTTTGATTAGAGAGATCTGCAATTCTTCTAATATTCTTCCCTTGCATCTGGTTGCTTTCAAAATTTTCTCCTTCATATTTACTTTAGTGAACTTAATTATGATGTGCCTGGGGGTGTCTTATTTGGTTTGAGTTGTGCTGGGGTTCTGAAACTGTCTGCTATCTGAATTTCAGAATCTCTTGGCATTTCTGGAAAGTTCTCTGTCATAATCTCATGAGTAAGAGACTCTGTGTCTTGTGAAGCCGCTTCATCTCTTTCAGGGATCCCTATGAGGCAAATATTAGTTTTCTTCGAGTTATCCCAGAGCTCTCTGAGAGAGTGATCTGTTTTGGCCTTCCATTTCTCTTTCTCTTTGGAGGTTTGAGAGCATTCAAAAGCTTTGTCTTCCATGGCAGAAATCCTTTCTTCTGCTTGCTCCATTCTGTTACTGAGGTGTCAAAATCTATGGTCATTTTGTCTTTGAATTCGTTGAATTCTTGAGACATCTTTTGGGTCACATTTTGGATTACTTCTTGAAATTCTCATTCTGTCTTTTCCTCCATTCCGCTGATGTTATTTGCAATCCAGATTCTAAATTCGATTTCTGACGTCTCAGCCATTTGCCTATTCAGGGGATCTTGTGCTGTGTCTGCTTTGTCATTCCTTGGAGGAGTTGGTCTACTCTGATTATTCATATTGCCAGAGTTTTTCCATTGATCCCGCCCCCTGATTGTTTTCACCGTTGCGTCTGGCTGTCCTCAGAGTTAGGAACGTGTCTCTCAAAGATTAGACCCTGGTGGGACCACTCTATTGTTGCTGGAACTTTGTAGTGAGTGACCCTGTATAGCTCTTCTGGGACTGCCCCAGCCAGGGAGTTCTGGCTGCGGGAGCAGCTCCGGAGTGTGGTACCCCTGGATCCAGCAGCAGGGTGGGGGATGCACACGGTTCCGGGAGTGCCAGGCATGAGGCCAAGTGATCACCGGGGGAGTTCCTGGACAAGGCTGGGCCTACAGAGGCCTTGCAGTCTCCGGTGGAGTCCCTGGCAGAGGGTCAGCTTGCAGAGGCCCTGCAGGTTTGGGGCGCAGGGGCGCACAGTTGCTGGGGGAGTTCCTAGCCAGGGGTCAGCTTGAAGGGGCTGGCAGTCGCCGGCGGGATTCCTGGTGGAAGGCGGGAGTGCAGGGGCCCAGCAAGCGCGGGGCACAGTTACCAGGGAAGTTCCTTGTCCGGGGAGGGCCTGCGGAAGCCCTGAGGGTGCCAGACACAGGCCTGCGCTGTCACTGGGGGAATCCCTGGCCAGGGGCTAGCTGCAGGGTTCCGACAGTTGCCAGTGGAGTCCCTGATAGAAGGCGGAACTGCGGAGGTCCTTCAAGTGCTGGGCGCTGGGCTGCACGGTTGTCTGTGAAGTGTTTGACCGGGGGTGGGCCTGCAGAAGCCTGGCAATTGCCGGCGGAGTCCCTGGCAGAGGCTGGCCTGTGTAGGCCCTGTGGGTGCCAGGTGGAGGCCCACGCAGTCGCCGGGAGTGTCCCTGGCCGGGGGCCTGGTGGTTGTGGGTGGAATCCCTGACAGAAGGCAGACCTACAGAAGCCTGACAAGTGCGGGGTGCAGGGCCATGCAGTCGCCTGGGGAGTTCCAGGCCGGAGGCGGGCCTGCAGAGGCCTGGCAGTCACCGGCGGAGTCTCTAGCAGATGGCGGACCTGCAAAGCCTGGCAAGCATGGGGCACAGGGCCAGGTGGTCGCAGACAGAGTTCCTGGCAGAAGGCGGATGTGCAGAAGCCATGCAGGCTCGGGTACAGGGTCACACGGCTGCCAGGGGATTTACTGGCCAGGGACGGGCCTGCGGGGGCCCTGTGGGTGCCAGGTGGACGCCCGGGCGGTCGCCTGGGGAGTTCCTGGCCGGGGGCAGACCTGCAGAGGCCTGGCAGTCACCGGCAGAGTCTCAAGCTGATAGCGGGCCTGCAGAAGCCCGGCAAGCACGGGGCGCAGGGCCAGGCAGTTGCCTGTGGATTCCCTGGCTGGAGGGAAGGAGGCTCGCCATGGCCCCCCAGAGTCTTTTCCCGGTGGGGTGCTTGTTCCGGCAGGCGGGGGTGGGGGCACTGCTCAGGGACCTCCTCCCTCAGTCTCAGCGGGGGTTAGGCTTCTGTTTCGTCAGGTAAGGGGGGAAGGGTGTAATGTAAGTTCAGAATGGTGGGGAAAACTTTAGTTCAGTTTTTCTGCCTAGCAATAGAGTTTTCAGAGTCACACTGGGGTGCTCTGGGGAAGCACATCCCACTTCCCACAGCACTCTTCCATGAGGTGAGACAAGAGGTCCACAGTTCACTGCTTGTCTGTAGAAAACCCGCAGGAGCAAATGAGGAGGAGAAAAAGAAAAGAAACAGAAAAGCAAGAAACTCAGAGCTTTCTTGAGGGAGGGGACGGACACTTTTCCTTTCAGAGGAATTTTGTACCTGAAGCTTGCTTTCTTGGAGTCGCAGCTTGCCTCAGCAGAGGTAACCCGCAGGTATCCCCTCTCTCTCTCAGCGGGGCTCCCAGTATTCAGCTTAATTGTGCAGTATCAGGAGGTTATTTTCCCTTTTGGACAGGAGCCTTTTTTGGAAGCTGCTTCCAGTCAGCCATCTTGCTCTGCCCTCTGAATGTTAAAAAGTTTTAAGAATAAGGATGGGAGGATACTACAAAGGGAGGTTGAGATTGGGCTGGAGGTAGTCTTAGAAACATTGATCTTCTTCTAACATATGAAGTCAAAAGATACAATTTTTTTTTTGCACTTTGTGGCCAGGGGCCAGGTTTGAACCCACCACCTCTGGTATATGGGGCCAGTGCCCTACTCCTTTGAGCCACAGGCGCCACCCTAAGATATAATTTTTCTTTAAACTAAGAAATGGAAGAATGTACATGCCACAGTAATTTCCCTGTTATCCTGTGCCCATGGGGATTGGTAGATTTTGGATAAATGTAGTTCCTGGTTGCTTGGGAATTGCTATTAAAGATAGTCTTAACTAATTTTATACCCCACACCATACCATGTCATACTCACTCTGTATTGACTTAATATTAACATTGAATATACTAATTAAAATCAAATTAAGACAAAAAATGAACTTCACTTACTATACCACAGTTTTACTGTCTTATAAAACAGCTTTGTAAATGCACTGTATAATATAATTTTACTGAACACTTCACCTTCACTACCATATTTTTTTAACTTCAGGTAATGCACATTAACACTGAAAACTTTTGCAGAGAACACATGGGAGCCTTGGGAGTGATGCTGGAAGCCCTGGCTTAGCACAGGAGATGATTAACAAATAAAATCATACATAAGAATTGCAAGTGATTGTACAGGTGAGGGAGAGGACAGGAGTTTCTTTTATTTTAGCATATGGTTTGGTAGTACTAATAAATAGTACCAATACATGGTAGACTATTAAAATCATGTATGTATATTACAGTGATAAAAATAAAAATAAAATCGGCTTAAGTAATGTGTTTTAGGGGTTGATGAGCAATGTATTTGGAATATCGCAACATAAGGAACAAGTTTACTGGATTTCCTTTGGATAAAGTAAAAAGCATAAAATGCCAACTTTGAGGTTTCTTTATACTTTTCATCATCAAAGTTTGGGAGTTAAAACAACAGCTACCACCATTTATTGGCATGTGTTAATCAAGATGTGATAGTATTTTCTGTACCAGAAAAATCCCCCTGACTTACACCTTGATATATAATTTAGGCCTAATGATTTTTTTTTCTCTTTGCCGCCTTTTGTCTTTGAAATGAGATTAAAGTTCGGTCTGCTACGAGTTCTAGGCAGTTGGATATTATACAAGGTATCCCAAGGGTTGCCATACATACATAGGGAAAATGGGAATTGTAACTAAATGTGTCTTTATTTATAAAATAGTCATTACGAAGTTTACAAAATATTTCTCTATTGATATAAAAATTTTAAAAATAATAAAATGTAAACTATGATATAAAATATGGTGTGAGTTTATTAGTTTTTCCTATGTATGATGACTTTGGCAACGTCCTGGGGTCTGGTTCTTTGGTATAATGCTGTAAGCTTAGTAACTAAGTCTAGACGTTAAATTAGCTCCTCCCACAGACAATCAAAATGTTGGAAGCTAAAAAATGAGTTATAATAATGTGATCAGTTTGAAGCAAGATATCTCTTCTAGTGAGCCTAGAGCTTTACTAGTATAGAAATAACTAACAAATAATAGGTAAGTGTTTGGTCTCCAGAATAGAGAATATTTTACTAACTAAATTGCACTATACAAATGATTCCAATATTTATTTGTAAGTTACTATGACTTTATTAGGGAAGAAATACTAGAGAAATGCTAAGAAATAGTATTGTGTGATATCCTCAAAGGGAATAATTTGTTTTTCTTTGTAAGACAGAAATGAGTTTGACTCTTATTATGGTTTTCCTCTGTGTATGTTGTACCTATCTGATCTAATATCTTGACCACACACATTGGCTTTTTAATCTAAGAATTTTATATTCACAATTATTCTGTTTGACTAAGCCACAATTATTTTTGCTACCTACTTATACACGTGTAAGAAAGTAATTTCACATCCAAATAGTACTTAAGTAAAAGTTTCAAAACTAAAATATTGAACCAGCTAAGGTTACATATGTAATTTATTTGGGTGTCTTCTATACAACTGTGTTAATTGAAAACCATATTTTAAAACTTTTATTGTTCCTAGAGTGAATTACTGAAACTTAAGCAGCAGCAGCAAGAGGAAAAATGTGCCCACATCCACCGGACTGAACAGCAGAGGTATAAATGGCTAATAAAATAACCTTTGCTGGTTAAATCAATTACCTATAAAGTTTTTGCAGTGTTTTAGGAAAGCACTTGAGTAATAATATTTGTTATGGTTTGGAATCTACAGTACCTCTAAAATTTTTGTTTTGGAGGTGACATATATAGGAGGTATGCTGACTACTACACATATATGTATACACACAAATAGGTACATGCACACACAATATCCTATTTTCCTGAATGGAGGACATTGTAAATTTACATTAGACTACTGAATCATTTTTTCAAGCTATGTGTTTATTTAGGTTGTATTTAATTTGCCTTCCATTGGGATGAAGCATCACAATTTGAGATGATGCTTTGCTATTTAGGGACTACTTCAGGATAATTGTTGTAGATTGTCAAATGCCCGTATTTGAATACAAAAGCTCAGACAAAAACTTATTAAGGTTATTTTATATGGACTAACATTTTAGAGAAAAAAACTCTTCGAATAGTTCTTTAGTAATTTAATATTGTAAATACCGTCCATCTTATTCCTAATAGTAGACTTAAGAATATCTAGAAAAATAGTATGTTGATGTTAGGACAGTGCTAATAACCAGTGTATGTTATGTCATTATTACTCTAGGCTTAGCTGTGTGGGGCAGTTGGGTTACTTGAGTTCATTGAGGGTATGCCTTCATATGTTGGAAAAGAATTGAAGGGTTTTCATGATTTAAAGGAGCAAATGCTTTACACACAAATGTATTTAACCTTTCCACTATCACTAATGCACATTTTTAGGTTGTGGTGGTTTCATTTCGTAAATGAGAGATTATAAAAAAGTGTTCAATGGAAGTTTATGGTTCAAATGGTGCCACTAAGTGGATGAGTGCTCCTATTCTTTTGACTGAATTATATTGCCTCTATAACCCAGTCAAAATCATCTAAAAATGTCAAATGTGAATTTATATGTTTATCTCTCATATGACCTGGGAAACCTCATTGTAAACTTTAAGCTCTCTTACACTGGTAAGGCAATTTCATTGAGTACGGTGAGGGAAGGATGCCAACTATTTATTATAGGGTAGGTCATAAATTAGTCCTTTTTAATTGTTCTTTACCATTTTTCTCTTGAAGAGGTGTTCTGTTTTTTAAAATTCCCCAAATTTATACAACTGTCATATAACCACAATAATTAAAAATAAAAAATATAAAATCAAAAACTTGATATTGTTATTCATATAACACGGATTGCTAATAGTAGCCATTCATTTCTTTGGATTTCTGAGGAACAGTTGAATTGTTAGGCTTTAAGCATCTTAAAGATCTGGATGTATCACGTTAATAGGCCCCATTGCTAGGAAATTAATCTTTGATGGGCATCACTTTGTGTGGCTTAAGAAAATGGTTTCTACATACCATGGAGTACTACTCAGTGATAAGAAAGAATGAAATAATGGCTTTGGCAGCAACTTGGCTGGAATTGGAGGCCATTATTCTAAGTGAAGTAATTCAGGAACAGAAACATAAATGCTGCATGTTCGCACTTATGAGTGGGAGCTAAACTTTTCTACATAAGAGCATACAGCGTGGTATAATGGGCATTGGAGATTCAAAAGGAGAGAGCACAGAAGCGGCTAAGAGATGAAAAATAACCCCTGGGGTACAATGTACACTACTTGGGTGGTGGACACGCCAAAAGCTGAGACTCCCCCATTATACAGTATGTATATACAACGGATTTCAGCTTGTACCTCCTGCTTGTATTAAAATGAAAAAAAGAAATTCATCTTTTGTGGGCACCCAGCAAGTTATTTTATTAGAGGTAGAAAAGATTGCTTTTTTGTTATAGTAATTTTATCCCTCATTCTTCAAAGTTGCAAACCAAGGGTGGGAGGGTCAGGGATAAGTGAAAATGAACGGTCCCCAATGTCCCCTCCCACGGGTATGTGACTGTTTATTTCTCTATTGCTAGCTACCTAAATATTGTTGGGGCTATTTATTATCTGTTTTTTTTTTTCTCTATTGGTTCCAGTTAAATATAGATCCAAATTAATCTAAAAGGAACTTTCTCTGGATAATAAACTTAGTAACCAGTTTTGAAATAACTGATCAAGTCTTTAAATACACATTTGATGTTCTTAGTCAACTTTGAAAGCACTTACAATTATACTGTCCTTAAAGTTTACAATGAGATTTCCCAGGTTATCATATGAAAATACTCATTCAATAACCTCTTAATGAATAAAATAGCTAGTCTATGTTTATTCAAGGCAACAACACAAGCTTATGTATAGGGGTATAAAAGACCTGAGTTATATTTTCTCCAGAGACATAATGTTAGTGTATGTGCTGCTGAAGTGAGCACATCCAGGGACATAATTTTATTAGAGTCAAAAAGGCAATGTGCTTTCTACTATTTAGAAGTTCACATAGCAGAAAACTCAATCCCCAAGTGTTGTAATAGAAAGCTTGTGGGATTCCTCACGAGCTTTGTAATGAACCCTATAATGAGCTTGAGTGCACCAGAACCTGACCCACTGTAACTATTTGAGTAAGAAAAGACAAGTAGAAACTCCAGAGAGAAAAGGCAGAGCATTGAGCGAGGTCAAGGACTTGAAGGGATCTGGGCCATGAGGAGAAAACTGGAATGAACTGAATTGATTTATTCTAATGTGAACCATCCCTAAATAAAAGTGTTTATTCACATCGACCCTCAAAAGAAAACCTAGACTATAAGTTTGATAGCAATAAAATGTTAAGTACTTTCTACAGCTAGCAAACAAAAATATAAACTGGCACTTCCCCTAACCCCTGCCCCCAGTATGAATTTGTGATAGGAATCAAGGCAAGAAATGTTTTCACCACTCACTATTTCTGGCTGATCTGTATACAGTGGACACAGGTCAGCTGAGGACACTCCTAAAGTTTCAAGGAGAGCTCTGACCACTTTGCTATCCTCCTTGTAACTAATGCTCAGAGGTGAATCACATCACCTTTTGTCTTCATGATAAGCCATCAGTCTTCAAAGTGTTTGAATGAATGAAATCAATTAACAGTAAGCTGCCTTCCAGGATGCACTCACCACTGATGGAGTTTTCACATTACAGCTGATGTCACAGCAGGCGGGATGGGGACCGCACTCCAGGAATGTTCATTCATTCAGTGATTACATTATCAAGGTGTTCTCTGCGAAGGAATAGGGAATAGAGATAGACCATGTGGTAGAAATCCCTGACCATGTGGAAATTACAATATAGAGGAGAGAATTAGAAGTCAACAATTAAAAAGCAAGATTACTTCAGATGGTGATAGGTACTGTGAAGAGCCTCTCACAGGGTGCTGATAAGGGAACTGTTGAGGGAGATGGGTAACTAAGGAAGGTTCCCCCAAAGAGGCGACATCAGAGAACTTGGAAGAGCCAGACTGGGGACGGATGCATGGGTTTAGATGCTCCCTGTTGTCAGGGGCAGGAGTAAGGTCAAAGGTTCTCAGGTGGGAATGAGCTTGGACTTGAGTCCCAAAAGACTGGATTATAGTGAGCGTGGAAAAAAATAATATGCAACAATGAGGGAACGGTAGGTAGGAGCAAGACGGTATGTGATTTTGTAAGCCAGTAATTTTGTTCTAAGATCAATGGGAAGTGACAGGAAGGTGGGCATGATCTTGTTGATAATTTAGTAAGGTGGTTTTGTGGAGGAATGGATTACAGAGAGTGGGAGTAAAAAAGTGATGATGATTTGCACTAGAATGGCTTCTATGGAAAGAACTGAGTAAATTCAAGACATGTTTAAGTGGTAGAGCAAGCAGGCCTCTAGTGGTTTGCGTGTGGGTGGGGTGCAGAGGCTACCATCCTTGTTACTGGTAGACCAGATGAGAAGGGCCCCAGGAGTGTGGGCGGTCCAGAATACTTTAGGAAAGTCCAGAGAGAGAAGGCAGGGACAGATCCGGGGTCGGTTTCCTCTTCCTTAATGGCCAGGTCTCCAGCTTAGTAAGCTACAGCTCCATTTGCATGCAGAGAGGTTTACAAAAGGGGACTTAAACATTGAGCTCGGCAGTGGACTGGCTGATCAGAATATGGCACTTGGGTAGATTTTGCGGTGAAGAGGGAAGAAGTTTTTATAGTTGCCGAGGTGTAACCACAGCTTGCTGGGACCTGACATTGTTGAGAAACAGCAACTGAGCAAGTATAGACCAAATGACCTCCAGTTCTTATTTTCCTCAGTGTTCCCAAATCTGCAGTCACTGATTTGCGGCCACTCACTAATACTGTGCTCTGATAATCTTCAGGGCTGAGAAGGAGGCTACGGTAATTGGCTGCTGCCTGCCTTCCACAAATGTGTTTTGCTTGGATTCTATGCACCAGGCACTGTGTTTCTGCCTCCGAGAAGCTTACAGTCTTACTTCCACCATTCCTAGATAATGCATTGATGTCACATGTTCCCTGACAGCCATCTGTGGGCAACTCAAAGCATGATCTTGCTACTATAATACTTACCCAGAAAAGTCCATAAAGCATATGTTTAGCATGGCTAATTATAAAGCGAACAACCACTTCTTTCCCCTTCTGGGGTTTACTTTAGCAAGACTGATGATGAGGTACAGGATATATGGAAGCTGCCACGAAACTATTTTTGGTGGTCCCTCGTGTTTTGTTTCTTGCTAAAGCTTCATCCTTAGCCGGTGGGGTTCTATCTGAGGGGTTTAGTTGCTCGGGTAACTAAAGGTCTTGTGGTATATGTGTGTGTGAAACTCTGAAGAATTTGCACCCCTTTTGACCTGAGCCAAGACCAGCACCAGCTCCATTAAACAGCTATTAATAGTATGTCATATGGTTAATGTGAAAAGAAGTTTCTGCGGATTTCTTTTAAGCTGAAGGGGGGATGCAGTCCCCACAGTCAGTTCATCCAGCACACTATTTTCTCAAAAATCTCTTAGCCCTGCAGCAAGCTTTCTACTTACACACATTTTTCATTGTTTTAAAGGGTAAATAATGCTTTCCTGGACCAACTCCAACGCAGAAGTCAGCCAGGTGGCCTCCAGCAGTCTGGAGGCTATTGGAATATGAATAGTGGCAACAGCTGGGTGAGTTTTTCTTTCCTCTTAAAAAAAAATCATCTTTCAAAGTTGAAAAATATAAACAATGAGAATTTTAAATATATGTCGTGGCCTTCTCCCCAGATATTATTTTTTTGGTGTGCTGTTCAGCTGTGTGATGGGCCAGGGTGATTATTGTAAATTCCACAATAGCTTCTGGAAGGGGGAGAAAGTCCTGATTTCAGCTCTGGCCAATCACAGTAAAAAAATGACACCTGCCCTTTGTTCTTAGTATGATTGTCTGGACTGTAAGGCTTTCTATCACTTCTTGCCCAGACCTACAACAAAAACAAATGAACATTTTTTTTCAGGAAGATTTTAAGTGAAATATGGTTACAAAAATAATAAGTATTCTCTAGTAATATATTCTTTCAGTGAAACTAGTATATCAAAGAAACTAGTAGTTAATTTTTCAAAATGATTTCTTTTATAAAACCCACAGCAAAAGGCACTTTTAAAAAATGAAATGTCCTTCCATATTTCTGTGAAGAAAACCTCTGGTATTGTAATATGTTTAATGTATTTTATGTGTACAATATATTATTGAACTAGCACCAAGACTTTGGAATGTGTATGATTTATGTGTATGTTTGCAATGTGTACAGAACCGAAGCTAACTACAGCAGGTTTTATTGATGCTCAAGTGCACATATGTACCTTCTCTCTATATATGTATATTATACACACACGGTTATATCAGATGGAAATCTTTAAACTAGCAAAAAACCAAAATAGTCAAGTGGGGGGCTGGGCGTAGTGGTCACGTGTGTAATCCCAGTACTTTGGGAAGCCAAGGTGGGAGGATGCTTCAGGCCAGGATTTCAAGATTTCAGTGAACTATGATTGCACCGTAGCCTGGGTAACAGAGTGAGACCCTGTCTCTAAAAAAAAAAAAAAACCAAAAAGTCAAGTGCTTGCTGACCTTGAAACTCTAGAGAAAAATCTTCCTTTAATAAATAAATACTTGAGAGACAAAAGATCACTTTTGTCAATATGTTAGAAATATTATACAGGTATTCCCTAGGTTACAAATGAGATAGGTTCAATAGGTTTTACTAGTAAGTTGAATTTGTGTTTAAGTTGGAATAGATTCATTTACCGATTAACATGTAATAGCCTCCATTCCTAAGTGCAAGATTTATGTAAGTCATATGTTTGTAACTTGGGGAATGCCTGTACACATTTCCTTGAAAGACCTCTAGATTGAGGAATAGATTTTATAAATGTATACATATTCAAGATAACAGGTACACATTTGCAGAGAAGTCTTCCTGTGTGTATCTATTTACCTATGACATATGGTGATTTCCTTCCTTATGGCATTCATAATGGGAACAACACAGAAGAGAGAGAAAATAATTGAAATATAGAATCTTTGCACTGTGTGATATGATATGGACATGATTGACTTATAAGAATATGTGAATAGAAGTCATGTGCAACATGGAGGATTATTAGTGAAAAATAGTTGAACTTGGACAATTAGTTGTCCAAGTTCTTATAACTTAGTTGTGAAACATGACTGGAATTTAGATTTTGGTCAGAAGTTGGAAATTCATCATCCATTTGTCATTTCTTCTCTATGTAACAGTTCCTAAAATTTAGAAAGTAGCTAGAAAAATGTCTAATATAAGAAGATGGTGGAAGAGGTTTCTGTTAAAGAAACAGGGGGTTGGCAGTCTGGCTCACCAATGTCTGTTGATAGGCCTTAATGAACTACAAAAACTGTGCTTAGACCTCACAGATTTTAGAGTAGACCATCATTTTCTCATGGGGTAAATTGTGAAGGTGATTGGGTGAAACTTTCTTAGTAGAATAAGTACACCCAAGTCCAAAGTGGTTATCGGTGATTCCCTTATTGGAAAGAAGCAGGTGACAGAAAGATGGGAACATCTCAGATCCCACTTCTACCTCTGTTGACCTCCAGACACCAGTACTTACATGCTTGCTTTTCCTATGATTCTATCTCTTCCACTTTCCAAGAGACTTTGGTCTAATAATACTCTCCAAACTCTTTGGCACTGCTGACCATTCCATCTTACCTGGAATGTAAATAAGTCAGCATAAAATATAAGAAGTATAACTTCTGTTGATACCACTTTCCTGTTTCTCTGTTCCCCTTCACAGCAAAACTTCAAGAGTTATCTATCCTTGCTATCTCCAATTTCCTTACTGTTGCCTTCTTAAACCTGCTCTAGTAAGATTTTAGCCTCTACCAGTCCAAAACAAACAAACAAAAAGTTCTTTTCATGGTCACTTACAATGTCCACATTGCAAAAGTCAATCATCATTTTTCAATCTTTACCTTTTGATTTATCAGCATTTTTTTTTTTTTTTTTTGCAGTTTTTGGCTGGGGCTGGGTTTAAACCTGCCACCTCCGGTATATGGGGCTGGCACCCTACTCCTTGAGCCATAGGCACTGCCCAGATTTATCAGCATTTTTAATAGTAAATCACTTCTTCAAAAGTATTTCTTTACTTGGCTTCTGGGATACTGTGGTCTCCTAGATTTCACTGTGTCTTAAGGGCCATTCTTTTTCATTTTCCTCTGTTGAATTCTCTGCACCTGCCTGTTCCATTTTGTTTTGTTTTTAAACACTGAAGTACAACCTGGCTAGGTTTTGGTTTTTTTTTTTTTAAACACTAAAGTGGCTTGTTGATCCACCATGGACCTTTCTGAACTTCATGTTCATGTAGTAGCTTGGTGGCCTCATTCATTCTTATGAAATTAGATGCCATCTCTGTTTGTTATCCCAAAGCTCTACTTACAGCCTAGGCTCTTCCTCCAGACTCCAGACTTCCATATCATCCACTTGTCTATTCAGCGTCTCTACTTGAATGTGTAATAGACATTTCAATCTTAACATGTTTAAAACTTAACCTTTGATCCCCTTCACTCCAATCGTCTAGCTGCACTTTTTTCCTATTTCTATAATGCTATGACCCCTCTCTCATATTCCCCAATAGCTGATCCATCAGCACATCCTCTTGACTCTTCCTTCCAAATATATCCAGCCCAACAGCTTGTCACCACCTTCACTTCCATTATCCTGCTTCCAGCCTTGATCAATGCCCATCCAAGTGCTGGCAGTAGTCTCCTACAGGGGTATACACTTACTTATGGGGTCCTGTCCTGAGGGGCAGGGTCCATTAAGACCTGTGGATCTGGCAGCGACCGACTGAAGAAATATAAAGTTAGAAACAATGAGAAAGAAAGAGATAAAACACACAGAAAAGAATTTTCAAAGGTGGGAACCCAGGGAACCACCATCCACTTGCAGGGTTCTGACAGTGGCCCTGAGTGTCAGTTCCACTTAGCTTTTATTGAAGGCTCTTTGCCCATTAGCCCAGAGGGTAAGCTGAGGAAGGGAACAAAGACTCCAGCAGTTTCTCTGAGCATATCACCTCTTACCATTTCTATAATCCTTAACCTTAAGGATCTGAGCAGTCTTGAGAAATCTAGAACCTGAGCCTTGTGTGGGGGCAGCCTCCTGTTTATCATACACACAGATTCTTAGGGGGCTGTTAATCCCAGTAGTTCCTGTGGTCCTCCTCTGAGATATGGGATATAAGTCCTCCTACCCATATTTCAGGGTTCAAGCTGTTCCCTTCATCTCTGCCCCAGCCAAATACAAATCTCCACAATGGGTATTTGCTTTGACTATTTACTAGGTAGGAAACAGCCTAGTTAATGTACCTTGCCAAGCCTTGCCACAGTGTCTTCTGTGGCTATCATTTTCTTCATAGTGTTCACAGACCCAGCAGAGATGTTTGTAAGCTGTATCCCCAATAGGCCAGAGTTCTAGGAAAAGCAGGAAACTTGCTCAGATAAGATTTAGCAGTAGCTGGTTTAAAGTTAAACTAGCTGACTTTCCTTTGTTCTGCCTCACTCAGCTTCCTTTTAGTTTCTCCTTTTCTGGGGGGTGTTTTCCCTTGCTAAGAATGGAGTCTTTGGTCCCCATTCTGCCTGTACTTACCTAGAGTCTAGTCTCAATGTGACAGTGACAGAAGTCAGATCCTGTCTCTACCCAATACCCTCTGATGGGTCTCATCATTCCTCCAGTCACTTGGAGTATAAGCCAGAGTCCCAACAGCTGCCTGCTGGGTGCTGCGTGACCAGGCCCTTGGGAGCCTCTAGTTCTTCCCACTTCCCTCCTTCCTTAGTCTTCCCCAGCAGCATCAGCTTTTTCCTTGTTATTTGTAAACCAATTATGTTTATTCTTACCTTAAGACCTTTGCCCTGGCTTCTTTCTCTAAATTCTTCAGAATATCCATATGGCTTGTTCTCCTTCAGCAACTTCACTGAATTCTACTGCCATGCTGAGGCTGCCTTGGGCCCTTACCCTGGCTCTTGCAATTCCCTTTCTGGGCTCCACTCCTGTTTTTTTCTATAACACGCTTTAACTTCTAACATCATCTTCTAATGTAATTCATGTATTTTGTTGAATCTTCACTCTCAGTCTTTCTCTATCATAATGTATATCCCATATTTGACAAGGGCAGAACCCTTTGGTTATTTTGTTCACTGATATATCATAAATGTAAAACAATGAATGGAATTTAACACACAGACAAGGAAACAAGTGAAGATGGGTGTGGTGGCTCATTCCTGTCATCCTAGCACTTTGGGGGGGACCAAAGAAGGAAAACCACGTGAGGCCAGCATGAGCAAGAGCAAGACTCTATTTCTATAAAAAATAGAAAAATTAGCTGGTCATGGTAGTTTGTGCCAGTAGTCTCAGCTTAGTAGACTAGGGGAGGAAGATTACTTGAACCCAGGAGATGAAGTGACAGTGAGTTATGATAACACTACACTCTCACTTTCACTCTTTTTTGAGTGAAGACCTGTCTCAAAAAAAAAAATGACTGAACATCACGAACACAACAGAGGGATTTAGAACCAAATGACTTGATTTACTAAAATGATTAGATGCTAAATTTAAAACCACTATATATAAAACATTTGGTGAAATAAAAATTGGATTTGAAATAATGATCAAAAAAAGACAATTATGAACAACCAAGAAGAGTAGGAAAAAAAAAAAACCCAAACAGAACTTCTATAGATAATCTTTGAAATAAAGAAACTCAATGAATTTATTAGAATAAAAAATACATATGAAGAACTAAATCAAAATAGCATTTCTTATCTATTACTTAGCAGAAAACTAAAAGATGACAAAATTCTGTTTGCCATTCTGTAGGAAAATGGGTACTTTACACATTATTGGTGAAAATGCAAAGTGATACCCATGCTATCAAGATCAATTTGTTATTGTCTTCCCATAAAATAAAGAACAAGCTTACACATATTACAGAAGAGTTCCATTAAACTCTCAAGGAACAGATTATTTCAAATGTTTAGAACGTTTTTCTGGTTAATTAAAAAGAAGCAAGTGTTCTTGAAAATGATTAAGCAGGTAAATGCAACTTTGAATTAAAATTAAAGACTGGCTCGGCGCCTATGGCTCAACGGGCTAAGGCACCAGCCACGTACACCTGAGCTGGCGGGTTCGAATCCAGCCTGAGCTCGCCAAACAACAATGATGGCTGCAACCAAAACATGGCCGGGCATTGTGGTGGGCGCCTGTAGTCCCAGCTACTTGGGAGGCAGAGACAGGAGACTCGCTTGAGCCCAGGAATTGGAGGTTGCTGTGAGCTGTGATGCTACAGCACTCTATCCAGGGTGACAACTTGAGGCTCTGTCTCAAAAAAAAAAATTAATAAATAAAAATAAAATTAAATTAAAGACTACAGAGAAAAATAGGGATTCACTTTCACCCAGAACTGTAGATTCAAAAACTTATAAAAGTTTTGACAGATTCAATAATGAATTTTTAAAAAGTATAATGTATCCTGATCAAATTGGATTTATTCCAGAAACGTAGGCGTGGCTTATTGGAAAGAAAACAAAAGAACTACTGAGATAATTCACTTCATAAATTATAGGAGAAACTCTGTGATCATTTTATCAGAAACGGAAAAAAAAAATTGATAATTTTTTTTTATTTCAGGTTAATGTGAGGGTACAAACAACCAAGTCATAATATTTGAATTTCTTAGGTAGAGTCCCTCCTATAGTTATATCCTGCATCTAATACTCATTTGTGATAAAAACTTCTAGCAAACTAGAAAGAGAAGGGAAATTCCTTTACCTAACAAAGGGAGAAAGTGCTAATAATACATCAAAAACACATTTTCTCTAAATCATATATAAGGATTAAAATGGAAAAAAATTCTAAATCACTGATAATACAATTATCTACATAGAAAAACCAAAAGAACTGATATTCAAATTATAAGAATAAATAAGGGCTTAGAAATGTTAGTGGATATAAAACCCACGTATAAAAACTAACTTCATTTCTACACATTGAGGATAACTAAAAACCTAAAAAGATCGGACCAAATCTGTACATGACCCTTTAAAAACTAATTATAAAATTTTGTGTAAAGATATTGAGGATGAAATAAATGGAGAGTTTCCATCTTTTTAAAGGATAGGGATGAGTTCTCAAATATTTTATAGATTTATATAAATTATAATGAAAGCAAAGAACCAAGAATAGCCAATTCACTCCTAAAAGTCTATGGAGACTTAAGTATTTAATAAGGTCTACAATTGACACCTGCAGAGCCAACCATTTCTAGAATTCATACCATTCTGTGTATGACATGGGGGGTGGGACAGGACACTTTGCCAGGGGAAATGGGTTCTTCAATAAGTGCTGTGGGGACAACTGCTACTCACCTGAAATCAGGTTCCTTCCTAACACTGTTCATTAAAAATTTAATAATCAGTTCCAAGTGGATTAAAGCTTATAAGCAGAAAGGAAGACTTTTTAAATTTTAGAAGAAATCAGAGAGGCTATTTATAAAAATTAACAGGGGAAGAATTTTATAACCTCTAAAGTATAAACTGAAAAGAAATGATAAATGTCTAAATTTTAAAACATCTCTTTGTCAAAGGACACCATACAAAAGTCAAAAGAGAAGCCATCAATTAAATCTTTGTTTAGAATGTGTTTTGTAAGTAACAAGTGGACAGAAGTTAGTGGATAGAATACATTAAGAGGGTGTTATTTATTTAGAAGCTGATAGAGAAGGACTGAGCTTCCCCAGACAATGAGAGAGGAAGATTATGCCCCATCTCACACATGGGATGGGAGGAAATATTAGAACCAGTAAAAGGCTAAAGACAAGAAAGGGAGAAAGGCAGAAAATATGACAAAATATGATAATATGATGACAGCCATTGAAAAATAGTTGTTTTTTGAAATGTCACATAGAGACTTAAGCAATAAAACCTCAAATAATATGTTGGGTTGATATTTTTAACAATTTTTCATTTAAATCAGTCTTTTCATGTTGCTTAATATACTTATTCTTTAATAATTTAAAATAGCTTTTATATTTTAAAAATGTGTTTTTGTTTTCTAGAGTCCTCTGTTAGTTTTCATGAGGCATCTAAGGCGGGACACTTAAAAAATCACTTTAAATTATATTTTCACTCATCTAGTAGGCAAGGCTCTTTGGGATGCCGTGGAAACTCTAAATCCTATATCCTCAAGGGCAGTTAAGCAATTGCCATGACCTCTGAGGCAACTTGAGATTTTAATTTCCCAGAGTGTGAGGAAAAACAGCAATAGTCTGTATTCCAAACATAGCTTAGCTCAGCATTGCAGAGGCTTGGTGGAGATGCCTGACCTTTGCACAGGGTTGGGGTGGGGACTCATTAGTCTGTCTCCCAATCTTAAGGTCCCTTATAAGTCACCTTCCTGCTGCATAATACACAGTGCAACTCCACTTGAGACATTTCCATTTAATTTGCTCCACACTGTGTTTATCCTGTCCTTGCTGTAGCCATGGAGGTGGGTGACAACAGCCAATAAGACATCACACGACAAAGCCTTCCATTATTGACAATTTTGAGAATCAAGTGCAATGTGACTTAAAAATTGTTTCACTGGTACTTCAAATTATTTTTTAACAAATTATTTTAGCTTAATGCATTTAGAGTATTCCTCGAAGGAACTTCATTTCAGGACTATGAAGACTGAATTTTATTTTGCTGCTGGTGGTAATTTTTGTTTTCTTTTTCTTCCAGGGTATATGAGAAATACTTGCTTATATTTGTCCTTCGAGAACTGAAAAACCTCATGAAATGCTTTCCTGAAAGTGATTTTGTTCAGCCTAGCAGTTTTTACCTTGCCTTCAATTGCCCACCCACTCATTTGAGTAGTGGGGATGACTGGTTTCTTTCTGTCATTATTCATTCATGTTTTCGGGAGCTGATTACTGAACTCATATTTAATCTCTACTGCCAGCAAAATGTTACATTATTTTTTCCAATTGGTTTTGCCTCTTATTAGAAGTATAATTAGAGCAATGTTAGTAAGATTTCAAAAAAGAAGGAATTATTCTATTCTTTCAGGTTAGTGAGTGCTGTGGGTGCTACAGTCTTGTCTCTCTAAGCAACTAATTCATATCTACTTCTCAGATCAGGTTTGGGGAAGCTCTGGGGCCTTTTTTAGATTTTTAAATCTTACTTTTTAAATTCAGGCTACAAATATGAACAAAAGAAAAAAAATTGTATGCTCTTTTAAACCAATGTATGAATAAATTTTGTACTGCTTTTCTTTTGAATGGGTCATTTTTATTTTAATGAAATGTTCTTAGGATTTTCTCTCTTAAGGGGCCTCATTTTAATAATCCTCCTTCCAGTCCATTTAGATCAAATATAGTACTGTAATCACTATTGGATTTTGCTTTGGTCTTGGTTTACTAACTAATATTGATAACCTGATTTTCAGAGAGGAGAAGTTTATTTCCTAGAAGGCCAATGTTGCTGTAAAAATCAACTAGACACAAAGACATTATATGTAGTTTGTAGATGTTTTGGAAACTTGTCTTTCTATGTAATCTATTTCTGATTGCTAATTCAGTTGACTTTCTTCATCAGCTTCTGTTACCTTGAACCAGCTCATAGACCCTAGAGTGCAAAAGAGTATTGATTTTTCAGCCCCCTGTTTACCCTCCCTTTTCCCTGAGAAATCATTGCATTCATTCTCAGAATAAAGGTTAGAGGGAGCAAATCATTTTTGCCACTGAACAACTAGTAATACTTGGCAGCACTAAAGGATATTCTGCATTATTACACTAATTGCTCTGTTGAAATTAACTCTCCAAATCTCTGGATTCAGGGAAACATTTGGATTTCCTGGGCCAAGACACATGACTAGGGGGCTCACAGAGCTGGGCAAGGGAAAGTGCCACATGGGTAAGGTAGCTGAGAGCAGATAGTACTCAGGCAGTTTTTCTTAGTTTCATTCTCCTCTGTCAGCTGTAGCTGTTTCAGTGCTGTTGACACTAATATAAAATGTTTGGTCCATTTGAAATCCTTGTCATTGCCTTATATGGAGAAAACTAAATCCCTCATGTGTGTTGGAAACACTGCCAAGCTGACTGTAAATGCATGGCTGTGACAGGAGTTTCACTGCTTTGGCATGCAGCCATTTGGGCCCTACACCTACCAACCTGGCTACCTTACAGCCCTTTTCTGGGTTTTGTGTCAAGTCTTGGTATCCCTTCCTTGCTGCATTTTCCAGTGTGTAACCTGTATTTGATGCAGGAGAAAAAGGATGCTTTTTACTTTGGGGGCTCTCAGGGAAGTTGGTTTCGATTTCTCTTCCACTGCCATGTACTCTGTACTCCTAAACAAAGATTTTGTTCAAGTGTCTGGCTTCTTTTAAAAAAAAAATGCAGATATGCTAGCTCTCTGGGAGGCTGAGGCAGATGGATAGATTAGGCTCAGGAGTTGGAGATCAGCCTGAGCAAGAGTGAGACCCCATCTCTAATTCAAATATGATACTAACTGGGCATTGTGACAGGTGCCTGTAGTCCCAGCTACTGGGGAGGCTGAGGCAAGAGGATCACTTGAGCCCAAGAATTTGAGGTTGCTGTGAGCTATGATGCCATAGTACTCTACCCAGGAAGACCAAGTGAGACTCTGTCTCAAAAGAAAAAAAAATGCAGGTATGAAAAATTGTGCCTTCATGGCAAAAATTATCTAGAATATGTATGGCATTATAAACATCTTCCTTCATGAATGTTCTGTGTAGGAAGACGTAACCAAGAAGAAGTAAGAGTTGCTGCCTAGGGGAGCCTACCACTTTGCTTTTCACATTTAATCTGTCATGTCAAATCAATTGGAATAAAATTTGACTTGCAGGTAACTCTGGACAGGATATCCCGAAGTTCTAGTTACTGCTTCTGTGCTTAATTTTAAACTGTTGCTTTTTTTCTGAAAAAGAAAGAAGGAACAAATGGTTACAAAAGTAAGGTGGTTGTATAAACTTTAAATAATGTAGATGTGTAATAAAATATTTAATTTGGTATTAAAGTTTTATATATCTGCATATTTGGATTTATCAAACTTTTTCCTCTGTGGTTTCATCTTGGTATGATATAAGGCCTATCCTTACAAAGGATTTCTCCTACTATGGGCTTAGTTACTGAAAATATACAACAGATCTCATTCCATTCACAGTATAAACCCAAGTACTCACATTCTTTGTTATGTTTTTACACTAGAGAAATATTTCCTGTGGTCCCTTAAATACTTTTTCAGGTTAAAAAATAATTTTTTTATTAGATTCTTGTTAAAAATCAATGAAAATAAGCCTATAAGCTTAATTTTAATTTTGAGACTTTGTTTGGAAAGTATTTTTAGAAAATTACATTGTAGTTACGGTAAATGTAGGCATATTTCTTCCAAAAATAAAACACTTGAAACATACATATGAAAACTTCAAGTTAAAATCCAAAGTTTTGTGATAACTCTGGCTAAAAATTTGTAATTGATCTTAGAAAATGCATAGCCGTAGAAATGGTGCCTACAAGCCTAATTTTAAGCTTCAGGATATTAAACAGGTGAATTGTTATTAGCTGATCTATGCCTATGAAAGGGTGTGTTTGGAAGCATGGCTATGGGAGCAAGTAATAGGAATTGTGTTAGAACTATTAGTAGGTAGAAAGAAATAGCAAGAAGACTGTGGGTTCTTTGTTTTTAACTCAGTGAACTATTGCAGATAGTAATGAGCTCTGTGCTGATGTGCATGAAATAAGATTGGAGTGATGTATAATAAATTTATATGGGGAAAAAGAATATGCTTTTCAAGTTCTAAGGATTGCGGAGAGAATAAATACACGTTAGGCATTTCTTTAAGGAAAAGTCTCTGGAAAAAAACCCTACCTTTAAAAAAAATTGCATTGTTTAGCAATGCAGTTTAAAAAGGATTGTATAGGATTTTTTTTTTCTGCTCACAGAATTATATGCTCAAAAGTGAAGCGGTTTTTTAAAGCATATAAAGGCAAATGGAAGGACATTTTTATTACGTTTATTGCCACATTATCGTGCCATCTGCTGGGACAGAGGGTACAGAGACCTGTATTGTAACACACACGTCCCCAGGAAGCTGATTTATTGCAACTCCTCTGCTCTGCTGCTCAGCTGCAAGGCACAGGCTCAGAGCATCCCTTCTTGGTGTCCCTACAGGATACTGTCTACAGCTGAGCCGAAGGAGTCATCCAGTCAGTCCATCAGAGGGTGACATTTCGTTCTTTACAAAATGTTACACCAAGTGATCAACATCAGATTGTGAACTAGATAGAAATTTAAATTTTCATATTTTAGAAACTGTACTTAAGCTAAAATGAGCAGAAATTATACTCCAGTGCTGAGAGTGCAGAAGCACATGGAAAAGGGATATTTGAAATTGGACATTGTGAATTAAGAAAAATGAGAAATCATTTAAATAAAATATTTCTACTCTAGTGTGTTTTGAATGTAGCACCATGGAGACACAAAGATGATTGGTGCAGGTTCTGTGTTCAGGGAAGGGAGCAGCTGGGATAGGCTGGGTTAGGTGACCATAATAAATGCTCCTCATATCTCCTTAGATTAGTAATATTTGCTTCTTGCTCATACTACAATCACCAGTCAGCAGAAGCCTCTGCTCAATTTAGTCATTCAAAGACTGATGAAGGTTCCATCTCTTCTTCTTGTGCCTACCCGATAGCAAGAGGAGGAGATGGTGAGCAGTATTTCACATCAGGCAATTAAGTGGTGCTTTCTCTAAAAATGACACAAACTACTGTTCACTTTTTTTTTTTTTTTGAGACAGACTTTCACTTTGTCACCCTGGGTAGAGTGCTAAGGCATCATAGCTCACAGCAACCTCAAACTCTTGGGCTCAAGTGATTCTCTTGCCTCAGCCTCCCAAGTAGCTGGGAGTACAGGCACTGGCCACAATGCCCAGCTATTTTTCTAGAGATAAGGTCTCTCTCTTGCTCAGGCTGGTCTCAGACTCCTGAGCTCAGGCAATCCACCCACCTCAGCCTCCTAGAGTGCTAGGATTACAGGTGTGAGCTACTGCGCCCGGCCTTGCTGTTCACATTTCATTGTCCAAAACAAATCTCATGGCCACCCCTAACTTTAAAGGAGTAAGAAATAAAATTCTACAATGTTTGGCTATCTACAAAGGAGGAAGAGAACCAGAATATTTGTAAATATCCCTATTTACCTCTCCAGGGAACACACTATAGCCAGTGGATTTAAATTCCATAAACTAGCTCAGCAACTTTATCTTCTTCAATGCTGTATTCCTGGTGCCTCAAATAACAGTGATTCAATAAGTATCTTGTCTATAAAATGAATGGGTGTGATATAGGGGCAAGATATTTATAAATGAAGAGAAGAAGGTGTGATTGTGTGTTGGGTGCTGGGGCATTTAAAGCAAATAAACAGTGCTGGTGGTCAGTGTGTGTTTGGTGGGGTATTGAAAAAGAGAGAGATTAGGTAACTAATGTGGTTTCTGCTTAGTGTGAAAGGAAGTGGAAGATAGGATGTAGTAGAGGGGAAAAACCTAGGAAGAGATATTCCAAATATTCTCACGATATTTGGAATCCCAGCTGATGGACCAACCCCAGGAGTGGTAGTCAAGGGTAGAAAGACTCTTGGGATAAGCTGATCAGTTATGAGTAACCCCAGGCCCTGCCCATGGCAGCTCCTAGCACAAACCAAAGGGATAGATTTGCCTATTTATGGCACGAGAAGTATGCTTTTGATGCCTCTCCTTTAATCCCTGCAACTTTTTTAGCGATGTCATGCATAGTAAAAGTAGTAACAGTTTGGAAAGAAAAGAGAACCACTGGGCTGTTGGGAGCTATGAGAATCTAGTCCTGCCATTCTCCACTGTTGAAACCCCGTACACATCTCTTATCTCCATGTCTATTTAACAGGACAGTTTTTGGATGCACTGGTAGGATAAATGCTCTTTAAAAGTAAATAGGAGTGCAAGATAGGAGAGTGGCAATGTATATACTAAATTGGTCAGTATTAAGTGAAAATCTGCTTTGTCAATTCCTGTTCCTCATCATTAAAAATGTTTTCTCTTCTTCCTTTCCTACAGGGGTGTAACATGCCAAGAAACCAGTGAAAGGGCTTGACAGTGAGCTCAAAGAAAGTGGGTAATTGCTGGAAGTGCTACAGGGGTAAAGGTCTGAAAAAAGGGCAATGAAATGTTTTAAGAGTTGTCTCTTTAAGACTCCCATCCAAAGGGGAAATTAAAACCTGCATTCCCATCCTTGGCCAGTAACAAAAAGGGCAGAAAAATGTTCTTTTTTGTTTTTCAGTATCTTAAACCACAGGAGGTGGCTTAACAGAATTGTCTGGACAAGGGTCCTGAGTTCATTGTCACCAGAGAGAAAGTTTGACTGAAACCACCAATTTTAGCTAAACAACAATAGCCAGAGGAAGGACATGTCAAACTGATCACACAACCGAGATCAATTGCCCTGTATTTCAGCTTAAAGACAGGATGGTGATTTTTTTTTCTTTTTTTTTTTGCAGTTTTTGGCCAGGGCTGGGTTTGAACCCGCCACCTCCAGCATATGGGGCTGGTGCCCTACTCCTTTGAGCCACAGGCACTGCCCTGGATGGTGATCTTTTGAGATGCTAGTCTATCACCCTCTTTATTTGCTGGTAAATTAATAAACTTCTCTTTCCTTTTCCTTGACTCACTGTTCTCATTCTTTGTTCTCACTGATTAAGCCTTGGAGATAAGGACCAAGCTTTCTGTAACACCTGGTCATCACTTTATAGATCACCTGGTGGTGTACACTTGTAGGCCTCAGCATGCATTCTCATCCATGTGTATTGACTGGCAGAGATGATCAATTCTACTTCTACAGTATCTCCAGCAATTGTCTCCTTTCTTTGAGCTCACTGCCATGCCCTTTCATTGGTTTATTGGCACATTAGAAAGAAATAATGGTAAGAAATAAATATTAGGTCCTTTTGTCTCCTGTACCTCACCACAGTGGTGTTAGGGAACGGATGGGAATCTGGTAAGGAAGTGATAGTGTCTCATTTTGGAGTTTATGCTAACCCAGTAGAGAAGGCTTAGAATGCCAAGACAAGTACTCAACGCTTGGAGAAGGCAGAGTTAAATGAATTCAAGAAAAAAGATTGTTATAATTCTATTTCTGAAGAGAGTACTGAAATGAGTTGGTAAATTTTCAAAATTATAATTCTGTCTTTGCAATCACACATGTTGCTTATGTTGAAGACAAAATAAAAAGACATTCAGAGCCAATGTGACTGTACACTCTCATCAAAAAACTTAGATTTTTAAAGGGCTTATGCCCAATAGTGGAAAGACAAGCCTGTTGTCAAAGATTATGTGAAAGAAAGGCAAGAACCATTTAACATATTAGAAGGATCAAAAGCCAGAGTGAACTGGGGATTATTGGGAAAAAAATAAAGCTAAGATAATGGAGGGCTTTTCAGTTTAGAGCCAGAACCAGGAAAGAGGAGGCTTGCAGCTTGAGGCCAATGGTGTGATGTTGATGGATGACGTGAAGAAAGCAGAACTCCTTTCTTCCTGGTTTACTGCTGTCTTCTCTGTGTCTGTCAAGGAGAGTGATCTTTGGCTGAGTAGGGTGGAATGAACATTGTTAAGAGAAAATTGAAGCCCAAGATGGGTGTAGAGATTATGCAAGAGCATGCATTAGCTGTAAATGAATCTAAATTCCTGGCTCTGAATGAATTACAGTGCAGGGCTCTGAAAAACATGGGAATGAATTTACCCACTTAACAGGAGAGAAATTTGATGATGGGAGGAAAGAGAGGAGACAATCAGGCAATTGGAGGTAAGTAAAGGCTACTCACCACCTGGAAATTGTAAGATTCAGATTTGGAAAGGGCCCTAGAGATCTAGTTCAACCACTACCTGATGCATAATTAAATACACATGGAGAGGAGTTTTAAGGACATTCAGTAACTCTTATGATAGGCCAGCTGACTTGTCTAGGGTTTGATCCTCTTTCTTAATACTTAGTCTTTAATGTGGGGATTGTTTTGCTGTTATCAAAGTCAACCTTTTCATTCTGTCGTCTTTCCACAAATATTTGTTGAAGGCAAACTATGTTGACTTTGAATAGGAAAATAAATAGGACATAGTTCTTGCCCTTAGATGGGTAGTTACAGGGTAACTATCTGTATTTAGTTATTTGTTTATTCAACATATTGATGGAAAGGGAAAATACAAATTTAAAATGAATGGCTTAAATCTCCCTGTAAAAAAATAAGGCAAGAGCTTAGCAACTCTTTTATCTCTGTCAGAATTCTTTTCTCTGTCCTTTTTGATGCAGGTAAATATTTTTTTTCTTGTTGTGTAAGCTCTGAGCTACCTCTCCATCCAGAATATTTCTTCAAGAACTTGAATGCTATCTTTTTGAAATATAATCAAGGAAGATAAGGGTCTAGCTCCTAGTGTCCTAGGAAGAAATGGGCCCAAATTCAGTTGCTGCCTGACTGCAAATTACAAAACTTACCTAATGTAATGGGTTGTGTATCCACTTAGCTTTAACTGAGCATTATTTCTGGTATTTGCAATTTCTTTAACAGATTGCCTGTAATGGCCTTCACTTTCTGGTTTAGTGCTTATTCAATAATATTTGTGTCCGTGGAAGAGTTTTGGGTTGCAAGGAGATTTTGTTTTTACTATATTTCCTCTAGAGTGTCACTATGTACCAGGCTCCCTTCCAGGTACTGGGGATGTGACATTAAGTAAAACAGAAATCCTGCCCTTGTGAAGCTTATATTCTAAGAGAAATAAACACCTGATAAGAAGAATAACACCGGACCGACTAGAAGCAGCTTTTGACAGAGGCTACTGTCCAAAAGGAAAGATAACCTTCAGAAACTGCCCAATTGAGCTGAAGACTGAGGGCCCAGCTGAGAGAGAGAGAAGTGATAGCCGCAGGTCACCTCTGAGGCAAGCTGCAACGTCCAGAAACCAAGCTTCAGGTAGAAAATCTAAACTAAAGTTTTCCGCCATTCTGAAATTCCAGGACACCCTTCTGCCCTCACCTGGTGTGCTAGAAGCCTGACCTCTGCTGAAACTGAAGGAGGAGGACTTGAGCAGCGCCTGCTCTCCCTATCTGCCAGATCAGGTGGCTGCCAGGTAAGAGACTTGGGGCCCCACTGAGCCCCAGCCCGCCCCCAGGCCAGGGACACTGCCGGAACCCACACGTGGCTCTGAATTGTGCCCCACTGGGCCTCAGCCTGCTGCCTGAAGTGGCCAGGAACTCCACTGGGACTTCTGTGCCCCCTGATTTGCACCCCACCAGGCCTTAGCCCACTGCCCACAGAGACCCCTGCCCATCCGTGCCTCAGGCCCAGCGCCCATGGCGGCCAGGAACTCCACTCTGCCAGGACCCCTGGATAGCCCCAATTGGCACCCTGCCAGGCCTTGACCCACTGCCAGCAGCAGCCAGGAAGTCCACTGGGACTCCCTCCTGGGGCATCTGTGCCCCGCCCAGCCTCGGCCTGCCACCCACCATGATGCTCGCCGGGCTCCAATCCATGCCCCAGGCCCACCACTCACAACGGCCAGGAACTCCACACCACCAGGACCCCTGCACGGCCCCAGTTGGCACCCTGCTGGGTCTTGACCCACTGCTAACAGCAGGCAGGAAATCCACTAGGACTCCCTCAGAGGGCAATCTGTGCCCTGCCTGGCCTCGGCCTGCTGCCCACCGGGACCCCAGTGTGGCTCTGATCCATGCCCTCCGGGACTCGGCCCTCTGCTTGCAGCAGCTAGGGACTCTGCCAGGCCTTGGCTCACCGCCTGGCCTTCTCTGGCCAGAGAACCCACTGGGACCCCCACACGGGGCCTTGGCCTGCTGCCCACACCAGCCAGGGGTTCCACCAGGAACCTGCCAGGCCTCGCCTGCCTGCCTGGGTCAGGAACGCTGGGAGCAAAGCAACCTGCTGCCTCCCCTACCCTCTCTGCCTTGGTGCTGACCCTGCCCATCTGGCTAGGAACCTAGGAGGCTGCGCAACCTGTGCCCTCCCTCCAGAGCCCTCCGCCCACCCAGAAACTGCCCAGAGGCACAGGCTCCCTTTGCAAAGGCCACCAGGTGCCCCATCCCACGCCTTGCTGCTTGATCCGGGCATGCCACACTCCGGAGCTGCTCCCGGCAGTACCAGAGGAGCTGCACAGGGTCACTCCCTACAAGGATTCAGTAACAACAGAGTGATCCTGCGGGGGTCTGATCTGGGACAGACACCTCCCCAACTCTGAGGACAGTCATAGGCAACAGTGAAAAATAATCATGAGGTGGAATCAACAGAAAAACTCTGGCAATATGAATAACCAGAGTAGATCAACTCCCCCAAGGAGAGTTAAGATAGATGAAGCACAAGATCCCTTGCATAAGCAAATGGCTGAGATGTCAGAAGTTGAATTCAGAGTCTGGATAGCAAATAAGATCAGCACAATGGAGGAAAAGATGGAATTAGAATTTCAAGCAGTAATCTAAAAGATAAACCAAAAGATGTCTCAAGAACTGAACGAATTCAAAAACAAAATGACCAAAGATTTTGACACATTAAGACAAAAAGTTGCAGCCCTCAAAGATCTGAGAAATACAGTAGCATCCCTCAGTAACATAATGGAGCAAGCAGAAGAAAGGATTTCTGACATGGAAGACAAAGCTTTTGAACGCTCCCAAACTTCCAAAGAGGAAGAGAAATGGACGGCAAAAACGGATCATTCTCTCAAACAGCTCTGGGATAACGCGAAGAAAACCAATATTCGCCTGATAGGGATACCTGAAAATGATGAAGTGGCATCACAAGGCACAGAGTCTCTTCTTTATGAGATTATGAAAGAGAACTTTCCAGACATGACAAGAGATTCTGAAATTCAGATAGCAGATGGTTTCAGAACCCCAGCACGACCCAACCCAAATAAGACATCCTCCAGGCACATCATAATTAAGTTCACTAAAGTTAATATGAAGGAGAAAATTCTGAAAGCAGCCAGATGTAAGAAATCCATTACCTACAAGGGGAAGAATATTAGAATA